>VBSM01001124.1:2633906-2671007 GCA_008086735.1 Cheirogaleus medius
AGCTGGTGGGAGCAGAGACAGGCAGGTGGAAGGGAGCACAGCCAGCGTACTCACATCAGGGTGGCCCCGGAGCAGGGGAGCAGGGGCCCAGCCCAGCTGGGGAGGGTGTGCCCCCAGGCATGGAGCCCTGGTACTCTGTCCTAGTTTTCTTAAGGTAGATGTTGCTGTGCTTTTTCTGCCAGGGTGGCAGCAAAGCCGAAGACTTCCATTCCCCAGTAAAGATTTTAGTTCTGCTAGCATTCTCTCCCCTCTTGCCTACACTACATTGTGGATGAACCAACACAGTCTTTACCTTACTGTAAATTAATTCCCCCATTAGTTAACCAATCAATTAATCAATCACATGTGAGTGAATATGCTTTACAGAGGCACATGTCGTGGCTCTATGTAGAACACTGCGGGGGCAGTGGCAGAAATGCCTGCCTTTCAACGCCGGCCATGAAACAAGTGCTGGGATCACTGAGATTCTGCTCTCTGACTGCAGCACAATGAAGTTGTCAGTCAGTAGCAAAAGACAATCATTAAAACCACCATACATTTGGAAATTAAAACAAATCTAAATAATTTATAGTTCAAAGAGAAAATCATAATGGGGATGTATATAAATTTATAAAATACAGTAATATAAAATATTAAATATAAAAATTTGTAGGACACAGAAATGTGTGGGTTTAATGCATTTAGTAAGGGAAAATACAAGACTTAAAATTAATCTGAATGTTAAGGAAAGCACAAGAGAGAGGAAAAATAATGAAAATGAGAATTAAAATGGAAAAAAAGGCATAAGAGAGCTTCAACAAAGCTAAAGTCCTAAAAAAGAAAATATAAAAAACAAAACAAAAAGCTTATTTTAAAAAGGATGTGTAATACTTGCTCCAGGGACTTGCACTTCTGCTACCTTATCCACACACACACATATGCACACACACACACACATGCACACACACATACACGTGCACACACAATACGAAAAAGATTGACCAGTGATTAAAATAGGCAGATGGATAGCTACTGATACAGGGCAGGTCTGTTAAAGGGCTGCAGTGCAGTGATGTCTGCTCTATGCTCAGCCCACCTTTTAGAAAATTTATTTATTCATTTATGTAATTGAGACAATACTTGCACATATTTATGGGATCCACAATGATGTTTCAACACATATAATGCACAGTGGTCAAATTGGGGTAATTAGCATATCTATCACCTAAAACATTTATCATTTCTTTGTGTTGAGAACCATTCAAAATCTTTTCTTCTAGCTATCTACAAATAAAATTATTTTTAACTAGAGTCACCCTCCAGTGCTATGGAACACTAGAACTTATTCCTCCCTTTTCATCTGTATTTTCCAGTTGGGGAGGATTTTGATGGCTTTGTGGCACTGTGGGGACAGTAACTGGCAGTTAGGGCTTGCCAAGTATTGAGGCCCCGACTAGCTGTGTGCTGACAGAGGGGACCCACCTCACTCCAAGGGCACACAGCCCCTGCAGGGGACATGGCTCAGCCCCACAGCATCTTCAATGCCAGGATTAGTCCCAACAGCCCTGGAGGGCTGGGGGCCACAGGTGCAGACTGGGGAAAATGTGAGTCCTCGCCGGAGGCATATAACATTGACCTAGACTTTGAATTATTTCTGTAGACAACTTTTTCAAATCAATGTTCCACCTACAATAAAAACAAATCACCCGTATAAGAAGGGGACAAAGAAGCATGCATGAAAGTCCACAGAAACAATGAATATTCAATAGAAATAGACCAGCAAAGTCTTTAGAATGAGGTTTTATCAGAAAAATCCTGAAAACCTTGATACTAGTAAATTTGAAAATGTATATATTTAATAAAATTGAAAAATTCCTAGACATTATTTCTAAGATTAACTCAAAACAAAATAACTACTAGAATATTTAAAGAGATATTAAGGGGAGGGGAATAAGGAATGAATGTTAATGGTACAAGCTTCTTTTTGGAGTGACAAAAATGTTCTGAAATTAAATATTGAGGAAATGTTCGCAACCTTATAAATACATGAAAAGACTGAATTGTACACTTTAAAAGAACAGATATATTAAACATTTCCCCACAAGCAGAATAGTTTAACAGGTAAATAAATTCTCTCAATTATTCAAGAAAGAGATAATTCCAGTTTTTCAGAAAAATTTACAGAGAACAAAATGGATAATTTCCTTATTTTAGTATACTCATTTTATATGGCTAGTATAATTGCCAGAAAAATCAGAAAAGTAATGTGTGAGAAATAAAATAAAAACATGTAGTTTTACTTAAGGACATAGTTGTAATAGGATTAAATAAAAGTTAGCAAATGGAATCCCATGATGTATAGAAAAGATAATAACCATTAACTCATTCGGTTTATAATGAAAAAAGGAAGGTATTTTTTTCAACATGAGAAAAATCTATTAATGTAATTTACCTCCTTAAGAAATGTAAAAGTAAAAAACCCATCTCATTAAATGCAAAGATAATCATTTGATGAAATGCAACTACCATTTATGAAACAAAAACAAGAAAATCAAAACAAAACAGGTTTTCTAAAGTTAGTCTGTACATGAAAGAGAACTTTCTAAATCAGATAAAACATATTTTCAAAAGAGCTACAGCAAATATTATATTCAATGGAGAGACAAGAATCATATAAAATCCTGTAAATTCAGCAACATGACAAAAATGTTTAATTTCTTTTTAATACAGCACTGATGACCTAGCCATATAAAAAACAGTGATAAGACAAAAATAGAAGGAATGTAAGAAAAAAATAGAATGCTGTCATTCTTTGCATATGAAGTATTTGTCTACTTAGAAAACCCTAAAAAATCCCAGATTGCTAAAATTAATAAAATATTTAGCAAAATTATCACATATAAATCAATTGAGTTTAGTGAGTGACATTTCTATACAACAGCAGCAAGCATTATCAAAACAAAACACAAATTCTTTAAAAATGTCTAAACACTATAAAATATTCATCATGTTGAATGAAATAAGATATGTAAGCCCTATGTGGAAAAATATATAAGGTGAATAAAATACATTACAGAAAACCTAAATAAATTGAGAAACATACTGCATTAGTGGAAATGTTACAACATCCCTCCATGGATACCAAGTTTTATAGTTCCTCACATATCACAAACAAAAATACTTTTATTAAAGAACATCTGGCTCCTCTGTCAAGCAGGATCCAGAACTAAGATTTGGACTGTGAGACTAAGGATCCTAAACTGCAAGGCTAGTGACCAATACCATCCAGGCCCAAGGAAACCTTTCTCCACATCTACTCCTACTTAAAAGGAAAGAAGATTGTTTTCTGAATGCCATGAGCTTTGTTCTTTAAACTACATGAAAAACAAGAATAATTTTGGATAGTATGGTGCTTGAGTATGAGAAAAGACAATTAAGAACCATGTTAAACACTTTTCAGATTCATGAATGCAATATATTCTTGCATAACAAAGTGTGTTGCTCAACAGAGCCAAGCAGCCATTTTGTTTACTTTGTGCTATAACTTGTGGTTCAAGAAGTATTGACAATTGGGAAAGTATTTGTTAACAGTTATCACTGGCTGCTAAAAACATTTTGCAATATTAAACATTTTATATTATTACTAAACATGTACATATGTAGGTCTAGATGTGTATTCATAAAGCATGATACTGTTTCTTTATATTGACAACAAAATGAACACTGAGCAATAGAATTGTAAATAGTGTTTTTATAAAAAATACTATAAAGGTTCATTTTCAAAAAGTTAAATTAAGGTTTTCATTTTTACTTAAATAATTTTACCAAATGTTATATATATTCACTATAATATTTTATTATTTTATTTGAATTGATATTTCTGAATATATACCAGAAAAATGTTAAAGTATATTTGAGGGGTGAGTCTGGTTTTAGAATTAACATGTATAGAGTTTGGAAGCTGTTACTCTAGTCCTTACAACAAAATTAAGCTGGACATACTGAAAATCAATGAACTTTATTGTACTCATCAAAGAATTGAAGCTACAGGGTATGTCATCACTCCAAACTCTGCAGAGACAGGCAAATTCAGAGCTGACAGCCAAGATTGCTTCTGTGGAGCAGAAGACCCTGGAGCTATGGACCCAGGGAAACAAGAAAACACTAATGTTCTCAAATTGGTGGGGGCAGAGTGGAGATTAGCATGAGAGAGAAATTCACCTTGCTACAGTCAGAAGGGTTTTTGTCTCCAGGAATCCAAAAAGTCCCGATGATGAAAATCCAAGAAAGATGTCTTCTTGGATTTGGCGAGGGAGGGGAAGAGTAATCACCCAGGTCCAGAGAAATCCCCATAAGAAAGACCTACTCTGCAGGGGAAAGGACACTCCCAGAGATCTTTCTTAACTGGGCAATGGCATGTGTCCCATTCAAGCCCCTTTAACTTTCCTGTCTCACCTAAGGGGAAAAATACAAAGCTATACCTTTGAAGAACTTGTGAAGGTCCCAGGTCAGGGACTGAGGCCCACTAAAAGAATAAGATTTCATCATAAGATTGCAGAATGCTTCTCCTCCCTGACCCTTATCACTACTCAGAATTCCAGTAAAAACAAAACAAAATAAACAAACAAACAAACAAAAAAATAGTAGCTTACAGTTGAAAGAGCTATAAGACACAGACTGTCCTTAAGGAGGAGTTATTAGAGAAGCCAAAAGTCAAGAGAAAGAGGAAGAGGAAAAGGGAAAAAAAGCAAAGAAACGATAGAAGTCTCTGGCAACTATAGCTAAGAAAGTATTAATAAAGCCCGATTTCTGGCCAAATTGATGATATATATCCCATATCTCAAGACTTAAGGTCTATTTGTCCTCAGTTCATGCTCAATACAATATGTCCATCATTCAACACAGTTGCAACCAATAATAAACCACATCAAAATAAATAAGTAAATAGAAACAAAGACCATTATAAGCAAAACACAGTCTGAAGAGACAAACCAAGTGTTATAACCATGATCATGTATGACACAGATTTTGATATTATTAGATGGAGAATTAAAAAAGTAGTTATGGTTAATATGGTAGGTTCTCTAATAGACAAAGTAGACAAAATAAAAGAACAGGTGGGTAATGAAAGCAGAGAGATAGAAATTTTAGGAATTAATTAAAATGAATTGTTAGAAATCAAAAATACTATAAGAGAAATGAAGAATGTCATTGCTGTTCTAATTAGTAGACTAGACATAACCATGGAAAAATATCATGAAATGAAAATGCAAAAAGTAAAAAAGAATAAAAGAAAACAACAAAACATCCAAGAATTGTGGGGCAATTTCAAAAAGTATCACATACAAGTACTTGGAATACCTTAAGGAAAAAAAAGAAAGAAAGAAATGGAGAAATATTTGAAGTAATGACAAGTGAAAACTTTTTAAAATTAATGACAGACAGCAAATCACAGATCCAGGATAAATAGACAACATTAAGCATAATACTAAAGCTATTTATTCCTAGGATTATTATAAACTTTCAAAAATAATGGCAAAGAGAAAATCTTGAAACAAGCCAGAGAAAACATGCCTTACCTACAGAGGAGCAAGACTAAGAATTACAGAAGACTTCTCATTAGGAATCAAGTAAATAAGAAGAGAGTGGAATGAAATACATAAAATGCCTAAGAAAAATTATTCAATAGTGTACCAACTTAGAATTCTATATCCAACAAAACTATCCTTTAAAAGTGCGTGAGAAATACTTTCTCAGTCAAACAAAAACTGAGGGAATACATCCCTAGAAGACATGCTTACAAGAAAGGTTAAAAGGAGTTCTTCAGGGAGAAGAAAACTAACATAACTCAGAAACTAAGAT
Organism: Cheirogaleus medius; assembly: GCA_008086735.1. NCBI lineage: Eukaryota > Metazoa > Chordata > Mammalia > Primates > Cheirogaleidae > Cheirogaleus > Cheirogaleus medius. The sequence continues at coordinate 2,639,748 of VBSM01001124.1, forward strand.
CTAGATAAAGAAAGGAAGAGCACAGAAGAGGAAATAAATTAAGATACAATTAATATTTTATTTTCCTTGTTTTTATTTTTATTTTTATTTATTTATTTTTTGAGACAGAGTCTCACTCTGTTGCCCCGGTTAGAGTGCCGTGGCATCAGCCTCGCCCACAGCAACCTCAAACTCCTGGGCTCAGGCGATCCTTCTGCCTCAGCCTCCCAAGTAGCTGGGACTACAGACATGCGCCACCATGCCCAGCTAATTTTTTCTATATTTTAGTTGGCCAATTAATTTCTTTCTATTTTTTAGTAGAGATGGGGTCTCGCTCTTGTTCAGGCTGGTTTCGAACTCCTGACCTTGAGCGATCCGCCCACCTCGGCCTCCCAGAGTGCCAGGATTACAGGCGTGAGCCACCGCGCCCGGCCTTTTCCTTGTTTTTAAGTGATTGAACATATAATGGCTTAAATTAATAATAGTAACAGTTTATAAGGTTATTATATCACATTGATAAATTAAATGTATGAGATCAATGTCTTAAGGGATGGGGAGAGGAATTGGGAATACTCTGTTACAAGGCACCTACACAACCAGTAAAGCAGTTTATTGTTATTTGAACATAGACTTAAATTAAAGTTATGCATTGTAAACTCCAGGACAATTACTACTTTTTTAAAAAAATGTATACTGGATATGCTTGAAAAAGAGATAAAATGGAATCTCATAAAATGCTCAGTTAAAAGAAACTAAGGCAGAAAAAGAAGGGACTATAAAGAAATGAAAACAAATGCAACAGATTGAAAATTGTTAAATATGGTAAATATTAATCCAATATTAATCTAATGCAAATGGTTTGCATATATCAATTAAAAGAAAGTAAGCTTCAGAATGAAAGAAAAGACCCAACTACATGTTGATATGTTGTCTACCAGAAATCCACTTTAAATATAAAGAATCAGATAGTGTAACGAAAGAGATAGAGAAAGATATATTTTGGTAAAACTAATAAAAAGAAAGCTGGATTAGAAACATAAATTTCAGAGGAAAAAACAGACTTCCAAACAAGAAATATGATCAAGAATGATGATTAGGTTTATAAGAAATCTTAACAATACTTACATGTACACAACTCAAAATTTGTGAGGCAAAACTTGATAGTCCTTAAAAGAAAAATACAGAAATGCAAGAGTGTAGTGGGAAACTTCATCCCCCTTCTTTCAGTAACGTTGATCAACCAGGCAAAAATTCAGTATAGTTGATGGAACAGCACCATAAATCAACTTGTTCTGATGGATATTTATAGGATTATTTATGCAATGACAAGAGAATACACATTCTTCTCCTGCTTATGTGGAAGATTCATAAAGAAAGATTACGTTCTGGGCTATAAATACATATTAACATATTTAAAATAACAGAAATCATGCAAAGTATGTTCTTGGACCTTAGTGGAATTAAGTTAGAAATCAGTAATAGAAACATAGCAGGAACATTCTCAAGTATTTGAAAATTAAACAACATACTTCCAAATAACTCATGGGTCAAAGAAAATGTCTTAAGACTAGTTTAAAAATGTTTTGACCTAAATAAAAATGACAATGCAACTTATCAAAATGTGGGATGTGGCAAAAGTAGTGCTTAGTGGGAGATTTACAGCATTAGCTACATATATTGGAAAAGAGAAAAGTATGAAACAATAATCTTAGCCTCCAATTTAGGAAACCAGAAGAAGAGCAGTTTTAGCCCAAAGTGACAGAAGAAAAATAACACAAACTTAAAGCAGAAATCAATGAAATTGAAAACAAGAAGACAATAGAGAAAATCAATGAAACAAAAATCTGTGTCTTGGTAAAAATCAATGAAACTGACAAATCTCTAAAACGACTGAGAAAAATAGAATATATAAATTATCAATATCGCTATGAAAGAGGGAATTTTACTATATACCCTGAGAAAACAAAACTTTATTCTGGGAGTAAATCTATATATAACTCTACCCATAAATGGACAAATTAGATAACAGAGACCAATTTCTTAAAAAGGACTAACTACCTCAACTTGTCCAATATCAAATAGATAAATTGAGTAACTAGTAAAAAAATAGGAGTTGAAAATAGAAGTTGTAACATTTTCCCAAAAAGAAATCTACGGTATCAGATCATTTCATTGTGAATTTTACCCAACATTTAAAAGAATATATATACAATGGGAAAATGAAAGCCTCTACAATAAACATTGCTGGGAAAATAGGATATCCATATACAGCACAGTGAAATTAGACCCCTATCTCACACCATATATAAAATTAAACTCAAAATAGTTTAAAGACTTAAACTTAAGACTTGAAACTGTAAAATTACCAGAAGAAAACATAGGGGGAAAACTACATGACATTGGCTTGGAAACTAATTTTTTAGATTCGAACCAAAAAGCGCAATCAACTAAAGCAAAATAGTTGTATCCTAAATAGGACACACCAAAGTAAAAAGTTTCTGCACATCAAAGAAAACAATTAACAGAGTGAGGAGACAATCTACAGACTGGAGAAAATATTTGCAAGCCATGTTTCTGATAAGGGCTAATATCCAAAATATATGAGAAACTCAACTCTATTGAAAGAAAACACATAATGCAATTAGAAATGGGCATGTCTTGAAGACATGTGAATGTCTAAGGGACACATGATAAAATGCTCAACATCACTAATCATTAGGGAGCTGAAAATTAAAACCACAATGAGATCATCTCATTCCTATAAGAATAGTTATCAAAAAGACAGAAGACAACATGTATTGGCACGAACGTGGAAAAAAGGGAATGTCTGTGATGGGAATGTAAATTAGTACAACCATTGTGGAAAACAGTATGGAGGCTCCTCAAAAAGCTAAAAAAAGAATCACCATATGACCCAGCAATCCCACTCCTGAATATTTATCCATAAGATTTGAAATCAGTATGTCAAATAGATGTGTGCACTCCTGCGTCCACTGCAACACCGTTTACAGTCTCCAAGTTAGGGAATCAGACTGTATGTCCATCAGGCATAAATGGATGCAGAAAATTGGTATTTAACACAATGGAATGCTATTCACCCTTAAAAATGAAGAAAATCCTGTCACTTATGATGACATAGTTGGCACAGAAGAACATTATGCTATGTGAAATAAACTAAACACAGAAAGACAAATATCACATTGTTCTCACTTATCTGTGGAATTCAAAGCAACTGAACTCACAGAGGCAAAGTAGAAAGATGATTCCCAGAGACGGAGAGTTTGGGGAATGGGGAGGTGATAGTCAAAGTGTACAAGGCCTCAGATAGGAGGAATAAATTTGAAATTTTAGATTAAGGCACATGTTGAATACAGCTGATAGATAATGTACATTTCAATTTTCCTACAAGAATAAATGAATGTTCCCATTGATAAAAATGTAAAATATTTAAGGTAATAAAATATGTCAATTAGCTTAATTTAGTCATTCTTCATTATATTCAAAAATCACAATATCACTTTGTATCCATAAATATATACAACTATAATTTGTCAATATATAATAAGAAAAAAGAAAAGGAATGTCAATAATATATGATCTCTTTCCAAAACTAGAAGAGAACACTGACCAAGTTATTTTAATGAAGTTAGAACCTTGTTCTAAAATAAGCAGAGGATCAAAATTTTAAAAAAAGAAAAGAAAGAAACTACAGAGCACTTTGCCTCATAAGTAGAGACGCAAGACTGTTACAAAATAATATGAAGTATAATTAAGCATCAACTATACTGTGAGCAAGAGGTTTTATTCCAGGCATGCAGGCTGGCTCAACATTTTAAAAGCAAGCAATAAGATCCATAATATCAACAGGAGAAAAAGAAACATCACTTGAATAATTTGACAAATTTCAACAAACATTTCTGATTAATACTCTCAGAAAAGTCGTAGTAGAAAGGAACTTCCTTAACTTAATAAAGAACATCTACAGAAAAACTACAGCAGACATAATGCATGATGGTGAAGGACGGAATCATTTCCCTTAAGTTTGGGAACAAGGAGAGATGTTTGCTCCTCTTACTCTTAGTGAACATAGTCTTGGCATTTTATAGGACAAGGAGACATATGCAAATGGATAGGAAGAAAGAAATAATATTGTCCCTATTTGTAGACAATGTGATTGTCTACATGGAAAATCTCCAGAAATATACAAAAAACAAAATCTGGAACTAATAAGTGTGCTCAGCAAAGATCACAAGAATACAAGTTCAATATTCAAAAAATTGCTTAGTATTCCTATACACTATCAACATATGGATCCTGAAATTAAAAATGCAGTGTTACTTAAAATTGCTCAAAAATGATACAATACTGTGGTATAAACTTAAAATAAAACATGTGTAGGACTTCTAAACGGAAAAATCAAAAATACTGGTGAAAGAAATCAAATAACTAAATAGAGAGACCTTGTATGTTCATGGATTCTAACACTCAAATAGTGAAGTTGTCAATTGTCAAATTGATATATAGGTTTAATGAAATTATTGGCAAAATTCCAGCAAGATATTTTGTGGTTATAGACATGATTGTTTTAAAATTGATATAGTCAAGCCAAAGAACTCTCATAGCAAAAACAATTTTGAGAAGAAAGAATAAAGTGAGATGGGTCACTGTACTTAATTTTCAAGATTGCAGCACATAACAATCAAACTGTGAGGTATTAATATTAGCAGAGGGATAGACACATAGATCAATGGATAGAAAAGATACCCCCAAAATAGATGCATACAAATGTAACCAAGTGCTTTTTGACAAATGTACAGAAACAATTAAATGGAAGAAATAATCTTTTCAAAAAGTGATGCTAGAGGAATTGGACATCCATAGGTAAAAGTAAACTTTGATACAAACCTTACTCCTTATTTTTGAAAAATGAAAAAAGAAAAGAAAATTTCAAAATGGAACATACATTTAAATAAAGCCTATAAATCTATAAAACTTTTAGGACAAACTATAGGAGAAAATATTAAGACCTAGAGGCAGGTTAAGACTTAGACACAGCACTGAAAGCATGGTCCACTAAAAAAGTCAGTAAGTTGGACTTAATCAAAACTAAAAACACTTACTCTGTGAAATTCTCTATTAAGAAGATGAAAGGCAAGCCACAAGCTGACAAAAACTATTTACAAACCAAAAATTTGATAAAAAGCTCGCATTAAGAATTTATAAAGAATTCTCAAAACTTAACATTAAGAAAAACCACTAATTAGAAAATGAAAAAAATATAAAAACACACATTTCACTGAAGGAATATATGGAAGGCAAATAAGCACATGAAAGCATGTTCCTCATCACTAACCTTTAGTGAAATGAAAATTACTCCCACAATATGATGTCCTACACTGTCAGGAGAGCTAAAATAAAAATTACCAACAAGTCCACATGTGGGCAAGGAGAAAGAGAAACTCTCATATATTTTTGGTAGGGATATGAAATGGTACAGTCACTGTGGAAATATATTGCCATTTTCTTATAAAACTAAATAGAAATTGACCATATTACCTAGTAATTGAACTTCTGGGCAATTATTCCAGATATATAATAACTTATATCCACATAAAACCCATACACAATTATTAGCAACAAATTTATTTATAATAGCCAGAGAGACTAGAAAAACCAAATGTTCCTAAATAAATGAATGATTAAACTTTTGTACATCCATGTCATAATATATTAATCAGCAATAAAAGGGAATAAACTATCTACATACACAGCGACTTGGATGGATCTGAAAAGCATTAGCTGGTGCAAAAAAAAAAAACAGTATCAAAAACTCCTATACTGTATGATGTCACTAAATGATGAAACTATGAACATTGAGAACAGATTAGTGGATGCCATGGATTAGGTGTCTGTGTAACTAGAAAGGGTAGCATGAGGAAGATGTGTTGTACTATTATTTTTGGAATAGTTCTGCATCTTTATTTGGTGTCTGTTAGCAGAATCTAAACATGTGTCAAAACAGCATTGCACTTACACTTTGTACCAGTGTCTATTTTCTGCACTGATATTTTGCCATAGTTACATAAGTTGTAACCAATGGGGAAAACTGGGTGAAAGGTACGAGCAACCTCTCTGAACTATCTTTGAAACTTCCTGTGAATCTATAACAATCCAAAATAAAAAATTAAAGATGTTACATTTCTAAAACTATAGCCTAAATATTGCTAATATTACATATTCCTAAATATTATTAAAACAAACTGAGATAATTTTATATCACATAGTAACTAAAAATGACATACAATCAATCCAATTTTTAAAATGCCTGTTTGGGCCTCTTTTTCTGACAGATCATTTCTGAATCTTTGTGCTAGAATATAAAAAGGAAGAAAGTTACTAACAAGTTTGAGTTATTATTAGTAAAAGTAAAAAAATTTATAAGATTGGCAGAAATAATCACAATACATTAAACAGACAAAATCAGTGTAAAGAAAGATGGGAATTTCTGTGAATAGTTGAAAACAAAGGAATTAAGGTTTGACCGGTTATTATTCAATAACTATAACATGCTGTGAGTGCTGACAAAACGCATGGTGTCCTCCACTGGATATATGGCCGAAGGGACGGAAACCGGCATGTTGCAGAGACATGGCACTTGTGTTATTGCAGCGCTGTCACCACAGCCAAGACATGGAAGTAACAAACGTGTCCCTCAACGGGTGAATGGATAAAGAAAATATGGTATACACACTCAAAGGAAGGAAATCTTGTCACCGTGACGACATCATTGAAGGTGGAGGAAATTATGTTAAGTGAAATGGGCCAAGCACAGAAAGACAAATACTGGACAATTTCACACGTGTGGTCATGTGGGAATCTAAAACAGTTGATCTCTTAGCTAGATTTAACCATCCCACAATGTTTATATGCATCAATACATCACGTCACACATGCTAAGTATATACAATCTTATCTGTAAATTTAAGAAAATCCAAAATTAATTTAAAAAACAGATTTTTTAAAAAAATTTTAAACACTTAAAATTTTAAAACACTTTTAAAAATTTTAAAACACTTTTATTGAAGTGTTTTATAAATATTAGGGTCAGTTATGCTTCTTGTGATAAACCTGATGTTTTATGGGAAATGCAGTTGGCTGGTGAACTGTGGGTAGAGAAAACAGTTCATTAGCAAAGATGTAGATAGGGGAGTTGACAAGATGAATTACCATTTTCTGTCTTTTTCCACACTAGTATACTTTGTAGATTTTCCTTTCCCTAAATGCATGGGAGGACAACAGTACAAAAGTATTTAAAATAAATTTACTTCGATTTTCTAATTTTCCTCCAAGTTGAATGTGTTAGCTGTTTTTCACAAAGACTTCATCAAAAAAAAAAAAAGGAAGAAAAAAAAAGAAAAATGTTTTTAGCATGATTCTACTTTAAAGTAGATAATATCCTATCCTTAAGGAAATACAAACAGTTGAATAATCTATTCTTGGTAAATTTACAAACAAAGCTACGAGTGTAAAGCCCAGTTATCTCTAAGAGAGCAGAGTAGCTGCCTGTGTCCCTCAGTGAGAGGTTTTGAATGGTTTTGAGGGGTGGAGGAGAGGCTTGTCCTCCTTAAGAAAGTACAGTGTTAACCGGGATGGCTTTGCCAAATCACACAAATTTTCTTTTCACATTCTAACAAAGGGAGCCACTATCATATATTATAATGTGCTATATTGGCCAAGTATACTGAAGGCAGAGTAACAAATTAAGAGGAAATTTATTTTTGGAATAGAACATAGACCATAACTGAATATAGATTGACATTCCACAGTATTTATTTCTAATTAGTTTCTTAGTAACTAAGTTCATCTTAAACCTTCTTCTCCCAAGATGTGATTCAGGTGTACCATTCTGTCTTTCATGTGCTTAAATGTTACAGGTGAAAAAGCTCTGTATATATACAATATTTTAATTATGAAATTTATAAAATATCATATATATACAGATAACATAATGAACTGAGATACTGACATCACACAGCTTCAACAAGTGTCAATGTGTGGTCAATTTTGTTTCTTCTATTACCAACCCCCCAATCGATTTCTTTCTGCTTTCTCTGGCTATTTTGAAGTATATCCTAGACACCACAGAACTTCCTTTTTAAGTAGCTCATTATGTCTATCAAAAAAATAACCTTTTTGATTCAAAACTTAATACTATTATCACAAATGCTTGAATACAAACTAATATTTAGTGTTTTAATTTCCCCAGTTGTTACATAACATGTTGCAATACTTTATTCAAATCAGGAACCCAATAAAGTTCATAAATTAAAAATCATACATTAAATATCTTTCTCTCCCTCCTTATTTTATGTCTCTATTTTATTTATTTCCTACAGTTTAATTCTTGAAAGAACCAGGACCTTTATTTAATAGTGCTTCCCATAGCCTGGATATTTTTCAATTGCTTTAGTATGGAGTAGTTTGACATGTTCCTCTGTTCCCTGCGTATTTCCTGCAAATCTGCAATTAGAGCTCCACTGCCGATAAGATTCAGTCTCCACTATTTTTGTCGAGAATACTTTCCTGATGATCATAAACTGCATGTCTAATTTACTGTATTTTTATGAAGTCAGTCATCTCTCATGGTCATAGATTAGACCCCTTATTATTGCACGAGCATTTTGAAATAATCTTCACTGATTACCTAGAATACGTTTAATGGAAAATGTCATCTTTCAACTAAACAGTTGATAAGATAAGGTTACCTAAATAGTTAACCTCCTCGAAGAACAGTGCATATAGAAAAGATAGGATAAATGCTTGATCTTTACTTACCAGTAATCAAGGTCATAACTTTTCCCCAAAGGATCCTTCAAAGGAGACAAAAGTAGATTTTCCTTTAGTATTCATTTAAATTTATACTTTTAAACATATTTAATCCATCACTGTAAATATTCCTATTGGTGCTAAAATAATCTCATCTTTGGCCAATAGGAACCTCTTCATATTGTCTCCTGAGTCCATATAATATGTCCTGATAGTGTTTTGGCTTATTATAACAAAATTTTTTAGGGTTATATATTATCTGCCCTGAAATTAGCTATTCTCATAAGAAAATGATATTGAGAGACAAAATTCTGGGAACTGTGGGTAGTCATTGCTACTCAGTCAGGGTTTCTAGGCCTTTTACTAGAAAGGTACAATTTTTTATTTTCAAAATGAGACATAGCATACAATAATATTTATATTTCTGATTAAGACTGCAGAGCCATTACTTAAACTCTTTAGATTTTCTATGTATATTGCCATCCTTTCACACTGAAAGGTTCTTATACTTATAAGTATTTGAATTTTGATAAATCTGTGTATCTGTGGTTGTGATAATGAGTTTTCACCTAAACTATGTCAAGATGATAGACTAAATGCTTCCTAATTTCAATTCATCTCAATGCTATAAATGTCAGTTGATATTGTAGAATTATCACATTTACACATTACAAGAATGTTTGCATCAAAATTCACAGGTAGAATAATTCTGTAGTTTTCATTTCTAGTTCAATTTGTCAGATTTGTAGATTTTTGGTATTTTATTTAATAGGGAGAATTTGGAAGTTTTTCTCCCTTTTTTATGCTCAAGAACAGTAGCATTAATGTGTGACTTTTAAAGGTCTACTGTGAGTTCCTCAAACCATCTGAACCTATTGTGGTTTGTAGGAAAACTATCACCTATGTCTTTATTTCTTCTGTGATAAGTATTCTGTTTAGTTTCTTTATATACTCAGTTCTATTACAGTAAATTTATATTCCCTTTAGAAATGTTCATTCTATCTAGGTTTTATTAATAAAATGTATTCAGAAGAATATTAAAAATGGTATCTTAAGGCTTTTTCATTTCCAATTTTCTCTTGGGTTATACATCCCTTTTTCAACTACTAGGCTAATAAAAGTCTTCCTATTTTTTGATTTTTTAAAGAATAAATTTTTTTTAACTTACATATAGTTCCAGATTTTTCTGTTTTTCTAAATTCTTCTATTTCTGATTTATATTTACTAATTCCTTTATTCCAATCTTTCTTTGTTTTCATCTTTTACTTGCTTTTTCTTTAGTAGAGTGTTTCATTTATTTACTTTCATTCTCAAAGACATCAACACCTTATGTCATATGTTTCTTTCCAGTCACTCATTTAGCTATTTCACACAGAGCCTGGAACATTGCATAATCATTATCATTATTTTTAAGAAATTTCGTCATTCCATTTTGTTTTTTTATTTAATCTAAATTTGTTGAATTAGACATTTTTGTTTTCATTTAATTGTGCTTATGTTTTAATTTTGTTGTTTGAATCATTTGTATTATTTGAAAATTATTAAGATATTTTTACCACAAGATCAGGTATTTTTTGTCCATGTTCCATGGGTACTTCAAATGAAGACATATTTTTATATCCTGGGGGCTCAGTCATGAACTGGATGCTGCAAAGCCCATCTCTGGCTACTTCTTTATGATTGGCTGACTAAGCATTCCAAACGGAGTGAGGACACTCAGCTGTAAGATGAGGACCTGCTGGCATTTCCATTTCTCCTGTTCTCAGGGCTGACAGAGTGCTTTCTGCCTTCCCCACTTCACAGATCCTGCAGAGTCATTGCTGACATCACCCAGGGACTGCTGCTCTGTGTGGTTTAGGCTCCCTTGCAAACATTTTGGGTTTGTGGGGATACTTTGTCAGTATTGTTCTGTATAGTTTTGTCCTCTATAGTTTTGTTTGTCCCTTTATTAATTTGTTCAACAGGTTTACCGGACTGGCTCTGTTGTTTCATTTATTTCAAGGATTGGGGGAGGCTTGAAGATTTGGGGTGGGTCAACCCATCACTGTCTTCACCAGACCTTGATCTTGCTCACTTAATTTGATAATATTTTGAACAGTTAAAACAGCATGAAGTAAAAATATCCCAGTTCTCGTTTCTGATATAAGAATAACTTTTGAGTTCCTTGACATCTTGAAATTCACTAAGTAATTAAAATCATTTAGCTTCTGTAATGGGCAGGAGGGTGTAGGAATAGTTGTAGGAACAGTAAATGCTAAAAATACCAGGGTTAATGGAAAGGCATTTGCAGAGAGCAGTCATTAAAAACACTATTATACTTTTGCAGCTAGACATGTCTGGATGTTTTCATTTGAAGAAAGTAAGTGAATTAAAAAGTAAATGAAAAATTCATGTTTTTGAAGCATAGACAAAGCTTTGGGTATTATTTATTTTAGCAAGGATTCTATGCGCTTTTATGTTACAAAGCTGGTTTTGTATTTTTAATTTCAGCAGGTGACAACAGGCCAGACTGCTTTTCCAAATACTAGAAGTCACAGTTGTCCTTTAATGATGTTTGTGGAATAAATGAGATATACTTAGTTAAAAGAGTTAAAATTCCAGGAAGTTCTTTTTTAGTTTTATTTGAAATAATTTAAGTTTTATGAACCATCCTTAATCCTTAACTCTACTTTTGCTTTGTGGCTTTTATAACAAACAAAACCTGTCACAAAATGTTATATTTTGTGTAAGAAACAATTTTGTATCAAGGAAGTTCCCACCTATGCTAAGTAGAGAGAGCTGGAAACAAGTGGCCAAGAGAACCCTGGACGGGGCACAGGCACGGTCAACCTTCCCGTGCTGTCTCTGCTTGGAGTTGAGCAGCACATCAGCTGTTACGTAGGTCTCTGACTCACTCACAGGTAGAAGTAACTTATACTGTTTAAGCAAAAACAAATAAATTTATGCCTAAATAATTTTGAGTCACCAATTTTTTAATAAAGCTCTTTCTTGTGACAGATTCACATTTCAGTTTCATACTTTTCTAATCTCAAGGAAATGATGTATATTTTTCTATTTTCTTTTTTCTAACAATAAAGGATGGTAAATAGAAGAAAAGTAGCCTTAATGTAAGTCTTGGTAGAATTAAGAACCATCTACCCTCAAAAGCCATCTGGAAATTCACGCGAATGTAGGATAAAGTTCTCTTCCATTGGAAAGTTAAGGTAAACAGAAAGATGGTTTCATTTAGGTCTGGATAAAGGCTACAGGTAGAGTAAAAAGTTATACATTTATATTTTGAATTTATCTATACATTAGTTTTTTTTAATTTTACAAAGTGTTTTTAAATATGTTTTTAAACCTTTTTCTACTTTCTAGATTCATGTGAACCCTCATTATATTTAATGCCAAACATAGGAAGTAGGACAGAGAGTATGAGAGGGAATAGCTTGTCATCAAAGTTATAATTTGGGAGAGACAAACTCACACTGTGAGTCTAGATGAGGTGACAGAATGGTCCCAGGTGAATGGAGGAAAAACAATATTTTTGATGTGTGTCAATCTTCTGTTGACTTTTAGTCTCTAGTCTGCAGCAGTGTCAAAATGAAGCCATGAAATAGTCCTACGAATATGTTTGTGGGCTGGAGCAAGTGGGCAGGGCATTTAGCTGGGTGATGTCGATGTCGAAATGGGCAAGGATTCAATATCTCAGAAGCCCATCAAGGTGCTGAGTGCTGCTTGTGTTTAAGTGGACAGACTTTAGTTTTGGGGGAAGAAAAGAGTAAGGTGATATCCCAATCCTAAGAGGAAGCTGCAATAATAGTTAAAGTGTGCTGAAGAACATGAACGGATGTAGAAATGTGCAGATGAACAGGGATAATTATTTCTGCTAGATGGGGTGATAATAAACTTAAAAATTATTCAATAAGTCTCCCATTGGCTTGGGTGTGCCATGGGGTGTCCAGCTGGAACTTAGGAGCCAGCAGGGATTGCACTGCGCGACACTAACACACCAGTCTCAAGTCATCTGAGCAAGGGTCATTCATGGCCAGTCCTGAGGCACTGAGGTTCTGGCTGCAAATACTAACCCTCACTTATGGAGCAATGGGGATTTAGGAAAAGGCTCTGTTTGTTTTGTGCACCACGGCTGGATTGATCTGTGGCCTGAAAGGTGTATTTCACCCATATGCCTTAGAGTTGCTAGAAATACTAATAATGGCAAAAAAAAAAAAAAAAAGGCGGGCGTGCTTGGGTATGAGGTAGAGGGTGGGGAGAGTTCTTAGCACTAATGGATTAAACAGAGCATTCATTATTATCTCAAAATGTCATTTAAAACAATAATATTGGAGCAGTGAGATGTTTATACAAGGTGAATTGGATGGCATATGACAGTCAGACATTTTTCTAACATGTTCTTTCTCTCCATTATATCCCAAAGATATTTTAACTATTCCTATGTGCTTTATGAATTATTATGATAATTGTTATTACCCGTATTACTGCTTAGTATAAATTCTTGGTAATTTTTTACCTAGTCTGTTTGTGCTGCATCAGCGAAACACTGGAGACTGAGTAATTTATAAAGAATAGAAATTTAATTCTCACAGTTCTGGAGGCTGGGTAGTCCAAGATCAAGTCACCAGCATTTGCTTGGCGAGAGCCTGCTTGTTACAGGAAGCATCTTTTATAAAGACCTTGAACTCATGAGTGAGGGATGAGCCCCTAGACCCTAATTCCCTCTTTAAGTCTTGACATCTCAATGCCACTGTATTGGCAGCACCTGAATTTTGGAGAGGATGTGTCCAAACCATATCATACATACATACATACATAGCGTATATACGTCCACTTTGTAAAGAACCCTGCCTTCAGTTCCCTAAGCATCTGGTGTCCTTGGACCCACTGATTGTTAAGAACTCTGTTCAGTAGTGAGAATCTTGTCATTAACCCACACCCAGGCCAGCTCACCCCAAAGCTGTGGAGGGCAGCAGCAAGGAGGACAAACCAAGATGACTGGAAACCTCTCACTGCCAGTCACAAGCTGTGAAATTCTGAGCGGCACAACCATTCTGAGCCTCACCTTTCCCTTCTGTAAAATGTAATTACACTTGCTGCAAAATGTTCCTTCACACCTCAAGGCCTCTCTCATGTTCTCTCTCTCTCTCTCTTTCTCTCTTTCTCAGTATCTGGAGAGAGAAATGCTCTCCAGATGATGAGGATGCAGCAAAGACACATTCCATCTTTACAGATGCTAAAAACTCTATTTTAAGGGAAAAGAGGAAATAAATTATTTTCTTAGTGATGGGCTTGCAAATTTATGTATTTCGATCTGTAAATGACATCAAGTGACACAGAAATGCAATAAAGTGCTCGTAGGTTGCTTTACACATCCCCAAAGAATTTACATCCAGAGGAACCGAAGCCATCACATTCAGTATGGAAACCCACACATTAATTTTCTAAGTTAAATTCTTCTTTCTTAAAAGGATTGTTACAGTTAAATGAAAGATGATATGAGAGCCAGTTCACATCTTCACTTTAACAAAATTTACAGTGCTAAAGAAATTGTGTTCGAGAATCAGTCAGAGGCTAAAGGAGCAGAGCCTTCACCAACAGGAGTTGCAAGGCAGTGTTTCTCAGATTTTTGAAAGAAGTAACCTTGAGTTAGAAGAAAGTGAATGAATATACCCAGAGACATTTAGAGGTGCATTTGGAAGTACTAATGGTAAAAATATGTATTTTTTAAATCTAGAGGTTATTTTTAATGTGATTTTTATATATTCTGCTCTATTAATATGTATGTTTGGTTTATTATAAAGAAAATGTCTTCTGTAAATCTTTTAGGAAAGTTGATGCCCAAAGCAGATGTACCAGAAGATATATTTTCTTTATTCTGTAGCTTTTCAAACCAGCTAGTATAATGATGTGAACACCCAAAATACATACATATTTCAATTTGTGGGCTATGGGAGTAGGTGGTCGTTATCTACCCTACATATTTTCATTAACTTGTTTGCATATCCATATTAGTATGTATACCACCTTTTATTCATTTACGTGTTTACAGAAAATAAATATGTATATTTCTAGAAAAGTCTTGCATATACATTATGGAATTTACTTTGATTCATGCAAGACTTACTGATCATCATCGTTGAGATCAGTGGGCTTGTCTGCCATTTCTACTGAGGTTTTGAGATAGCTTTCTGAATATTGATGCATAAAACAATTAAATTATATGCCTGAGAGTTAAGTAATTATCAGATACATATGAGAATTAGCAATTTTTAAAATAGAAAGTACATCTATAACATATTTAGAAATAAATTGACAGCTTATGGTATATGTACCACATAAATGAGAACTGACCTTTGAATTTAAAGACCTTTGTGAAAATTTCTCACAGTTCTAATGTTTTAAAAGTCTGACCAAAAACTATATAATAATATCTGACATTTCAGGTTTATAAGAAATGTTAAGTCTTTATACATAAGGTTTTATACCAGTATACTTTTTATGAGTTTACAGATATTTTAGTGATTTAATTATGGAGTAACATTTCTCTATTCTATTGTAAGTTATCTAATTCAATTTGCCTTTTTAAAAAAATCCTCTCATATCAGCATCTTCCTTTCCACCTCTACTGCACCCATCTAAAACTAAAAACCCTCAGGATTTGAAGGGATTTTAAAATGCAGATGTCTCTGATGCTTCAAACAATTCTATGCTATTGTCATGATAGCACTGATTAACCACTGTTTAACATCTTCAGGCACAGAGAACTCACCTGTTTTAGCACAACACTCCTTGGACCTACTCTAAGAGCAACAGTAATGCATTTTAGGGCACTCGTCTTTGGTCCAGATTTCAGTGTAAGACTGCTACTTCTTTTAATTTTTCTTCAGTGTTCCATGAGCATATGTCCAGATTGCAAGTTCTAGAACATTATTAAAATGAAGACTGAAACTCTAGTACGTTTCCTCGTTTCATTTTACCAAAAAATAAAAAATAAATAAAATAAAATAAATAACCCACAGTGCAAGAATGTACCTGGGACTGTGTATAGGAGAAACTGTTACATTCCCTTATGCCTCCTTTTTTCTACATTGAGGTAAACTTGAAGGGGCCTCAGGAAAGTGGGGAATCTGCCTTCCTCTTGTAAGCCGGTGTTTAGGGGAAGGGAGGAACTTTTGGCCAGTGGAAACACTCTTGCTCTGATGCAGGTTTCAGGTGATCATTTCTGCATCCAGTGTTTCCCTGTATCAACAGACTACTCAAAGTGCCAAGGCAGATCTAGGAAAATTCTACTGCAGATCCTCTTGTTATTTTCACTAGTGTTTCATGACATTCTTCTCTTAAATACAATAGTCATGATCTTCAAAACCACATCCATCTGATTTCAAAAGTCTGCAAATGTGCTTACCTCAAGTATATATTTCTTAAATTCTAGGTTGTGCATGCTGAATCTTCTGCATTTCCTTCAGGAATAATACAGGAATTTTAAGTTTCAATATGAAATTCAGCCACTCTGAACCTGGGGAACTGTATTAGCACAGTAGACGTTTCCATGGGCTCCATCCGAAATATCTACAGCGCCAACAAATATGTGAATAATTTACCAATGCTTTGCCAATGTAAGATCACACAATGGCCAGTTAAATGTTAAGATTTTTATGGTTTAACAAACACACAAAGATGAACTCATACCTATACTACAGAAATTATTCCACAACATTAAGAAAGATGGTATCCTTCCTAACTCATTCTATGAAGCCAATATCACCATGATACCAAAGCCAGGAAAGGACACAACAACAACAAAAAAAAGATAACTGCAGACCAAATGATGCAAAAATCCTCAACCAAATTTTAGCAAATAGAATTCAGCAGCACATCAAAAAATTAATAC
The DNA here is from genome assembly GCA_008086735.1 of Cheirogaleus medius. NCBI lineage: Eukaryota > Metazoa > Chordata > Mammalia > Primates > Cheirogaleidae > Cheirogaleus > Cheirogaleus medius. The sequence goes on from VBSM01001124.1 coordinate 2,656,441, forward strand.
ACCATGACCAGGTGGGCTTTATTCCAGGGATGCAAGGCTGGTTGAACATATGCAAATCTATAAATGCCATTCACCTCATAAATAAAAGCAAGAACAAAGACCATATGATTCTCTCAATAGATGCAGAAAAAGCATTTGACAAAGGCCAACACACCTTTATGATAAAATCTCTTAACGAAATAGGCATAGACGGCTCATACCTTAAAATAATCAAGTCCATTTATGACAAACCCATGGCCAATATCATACTGAATGGAAGAGAGTCACATGCAGTGTGTGCCTGTCCCCAGACCAAGAGGCTGCCTGGACACTGAGGGGAGCTAACTCACAGAAAGAAAGAGACAGAGTTGGAAATTCTTGAAAGATAAGACTTACTTTCCTTTGAAAAATTTTATTATGTAATTTTAAATGTGGTTCGGGTTAATAGGAGCAAGTGCCGTTTTTCCATTTCTTTTCCATTATTGTCCCTCCAATAAAGGTTTTAATATTTTTTATTATTTGGATCAGAGCAATTATAATTCTCAAAGTGCCTGGGAGTAGTCTCAGTGGATACACATGCAGCAATGGACACGCTGCCTTCCCTGGGTTAGTCACATTGTTCTCCTCTTCTGAACAGCCTGGGAGTCAGCACAGCAAAGGCACGTGGCGTGAGAGTCCACCCTGCCTGGGCCTTCTCTCACATCCTGAGAGCACACTGATCTAGACTTTCAGTGGCTCGCAAATGCCTGAATTGGGGCAGTTCTGCTGCTCTTTTAAGATTAACAGTTAAATAAATAGAGGCAGCACAGCATGGAGGGAGGGAAAGTCCACTCCTCTAGTGACCCAGTCCCTCTCCAGCATCCCTGTGAGCTCAAGTCTCTCATGTGTCAAAGGGTGTAATATTAACACTATAAGGATGAGAAAACACTCCTCTGTGGTAGTCCTCATGCATGATAGAATGTATGCACACAGACTTTGCAAACGATGAAAAATTTGGGAATTCTTAAGAATTACATCAGCAGCTATGTCACTTGTCCTCAAATTCAGGGTTATGCTAAAATATTACAATCTCTAGGACCAATATAATAGCCTATTGAAGACCTTGACTAATGCATAATTAAAATTGTTCATGCATAAAAATAATCTAGACCTGACATTGGATGCATTAAATACGAAACTATTAAACTGGATAAATAAGGATTATCTGATCATTTAAAACTGAGGCAAAATATAGCATCCTCATTCTTCACACGCTGTGTTGGGTTGTGAGGGCTGTGGTAACAAGCTGCCACAAACTAGGCAGTTAAAGAGCAGATATGTATCATCTCGCCGTTGTGTAGGAAAGAAGGCTGAGATGTAGGTGTGGGCAGGGCTGTGAGGATGGAAGGGTCAGCTCCAGGCTCGCTCCCTGGCTTACAGACAGCCACCTTCTCCCGGTGTCTCTTCATATCTTCTCCTCTCTATGCGTGTCTGGCTCTGTGTCCAAATTTTCCCTATTTATAAAGATACCAGTCATATCAGGATCCAATCATGTGACCTCTTTTTAATTGATTACTTTTACAAACATTTTATCTCCAACTAAGGTCGAATTCTAAGGTACTGGGGTTAGGACTTCAACATATGCATTTTGGAGTGGTGGGGGACATTTTCAACCCATAACATATTCTATATTTAAGAATACAGCCTCCAAATCAAAGCTCCTTATTTGATAGCTGTATAGCCCTCTTGATTTGTTGTCAAATAAAACTGACAAGTCTCTCCCACAATGCCTCTGTAAAGATCGATCTTTCAACATCTCTCCAGTCACACAGTTACAAACCCAGTTCTCCCAAGGACAGATATGCTCCTATACATCTCTGCATTTCCAATGTGGATTTTCTTGCTTAAAAGACTTTCCATTGCTTGACACCTTCATATATCTCTTCTCATCCTACTGTGCTCAGTCTGGCTGTCAATTTCCCTGCGAAGCCTTTTTCAAACTCCTACCCCAGCCGTGGCAACAGGAAATTCTCTGGGTTACAAGGCCTGTCTGCTTCTTGTAATGAGTTTGTGCTATTCGAAATGAAAAACTCTTTGTCTCTATCTAGGTTTTTCCAGAGCCCACTACATAAATAAGCAACACACATCACAGCAACCACTCGGTATGGGTTAACAGAATAAATATTAATAAAAAGCGAATATGAGAATTAGGAAGATGGAAGTAAAGATAGTGGTAATGCTGGTCATGATATCAGCAATGCCTCATTTATACTGGGGACTTACCATGTGCCAGATACGTGCTAATTGTTTTACAAATTCTAGTCTCATTTTACAAGTAAAATATGGTGTGATTCGGTTGAAGACCTGCTTCCACTTACACAGTCATTAAAAGGAGAGTGACATTGACCGGGAAGCCACCAGGAGTCTGCGCAGCCCTGTAGAGCTGGGAAGCCCAGCAGAGCGCCATAGAGAGGGGAGTGAGACTTCCTGCCTCTGCCACACTCTCTCCCTGCCGGGCACAGGTGGGATGGGGACCTCTTCTTATGAGAAAAGGTAAGCTGGAGATTCTTGGTGGTCCCCATCACTACCACAGATGACAGTAGTCATTGCTACAGGAGGGTCCCTAGTCCTCACAAACCCCGAGGACAGTGTGAACAGTTACTGAGAGCCTGCGCAGCTGCAGTTTCCCAGAGCAGAAGCCCTCTTGACAATCCCCACCCCTGTGACCTAAGCAGCTATGACACAGTGCCACCTTCAAACCAGAGCTGCATCTGGACTGCATCCAGGCCTGAGGACCGGTAGCCTCGCAACCCCTCCATGCCCAAGAACCTGCCTTCATTCCCATGGGTGTCTGCAGCACCAGTACCGATCCCCTGGCTACACAGAGCCTAGGCTCATAGGAACAACTGGGACCCTGACACCCAAACACATGAAGTACCCTATCACCCAGGGAAACAGGCAGGCCTGCACAGCAAGGAAGCCCTGTGCAGCCACCAGGCCAGCATGTGCTCACCCTCCACTCAACAGATAGCCTGGAGGTAGACCTGCCCCATGGAAGAGAGTCACATGCAGTGTGTGCCTGTCCCCAGACCAAGAGGCTGCCTGGACACTGAGGGGAGCTAAAGGCTGCACAGTTCACTCCCAGCCTGACAGCTGGTCTGAGAGCCGACCAGCCCTACCGCCTGGCCCCACTCTAACAGAGAGTGTCAGAAGCAGCCACCGGACACATGTGTGCCCATCCCCAGCCCAACAGCAGGCTTGGGGGTGCCCCACTCAACCAGCCAGCCTGTCCCACTGAAGAGAGTTGTACACAGCCTCTGGAGTGTATCTGCCTCTGACTCCACAGTGGGCCTGGAAGCCCCCATCCCACCTGAGGGAACTTCCACTCAGCCAGCCAACCCATGAGCACCTCCCCATGGTCCAACAGCCAGCCCAGTGATGATCATGCCATTCCGGAGAATCTGCCACACATCTTGCTAGCAAGCCACACCTGCATATCTGTGGCCAAAAACCTGTTTGGTGCCCACACCCCTGGTAAAACCATACCAATTTCACCACAAACTCCTGCAGTCTTGGCCACTGAGATCATCTAAGACATGATAGTCAAGGGTTACAGCAGAGGAATCTGTATGGAGACCCTGCTACTGAGTCTACCCAGAACTAAAGCAAAGACACCACTCCCAACCAGTACCCTAGGATGCATTTATAAGAAAGAGCCTCTTCCTATGAAAGCTACTCCATACAACTATAAAAAACAACTGTTCTAATAGATGAGCAAATGTCAATGCTGGGAGACCAGGAACGTGAAAAAACAAGAAAATTGTGTTCACAAAATAACACAATAAGTCTCTAGTAACAGATCCCAAACCAATGGGTATTTATGAAATATCTGAAATATAATTCAAAATAATGATCTTAAGGAAACTTAGTGAGATAAATGACAATATGGGAAAACAATTAAAAAGTGAGGAAAACAATTCATGATCTGAATGAGAAACTCAACAAAGAGATAGATATCATAAAAAGAAGGAACCAAACAGAAATCTTGGAGCTTAAGGATGAAATAAAAAATGCAGTTGAGAGCTTCAGCAACACATTAGATCAGGCAAAGAATCTATGAAATTGAAGACAAGCTTTTGGAAGTAACCCAGTTAGAAGAAAAAAAGAAATAAGAACAAAAAGGAATGAAGAAAGTCTACAGGACTTACGGCAGGTCATTACGCAAACAAATATTCACATTATCGGAGTGCCAGAGAAAGAATAAACAAAGGCCCAGAAAACTTGTTTAACAGGATAATAGCTCCAAACTTCTCGAGTCTTGGGAGAGATATGGACATCCAGGTCCAGAAAGCTCCAAAGTCTCTAGTGAGATCCAAACACACAAACGATATCCTTTGAGACACAACATAATCAAACTGTGAAAGTCAAATACAGAGAATTCTACTAGGTGCAAGAGAAAAATGGAAAGTGACATAAAAGGGACTACCTATTAGACAACGTTTCTAGCCAAATTTCTCAGCAGAAACCTTGTAGGCCACAAGAAAATGGGATAACATACTCATAATGCTGAAAAGAAAAAATCTGTCAGGTTTGAACACTGTATCTGGCAAGGCTAATCTTCAGAATGAACAAGAAATAAAGATGTCCCCAGACAAACGAAAACAGAGGGAACTCATCACAACTAGACTAGCCTTACGGGAAGTGCTTGAAGGAATGCCATGACAAGAAGCAAAAGGACAATTAACATAGTGAAAACATGTGGAAATACAAAACTCACCAGTACAGGTAAATGCATAACCGTATTCAGAACACGCCAGTGCTGTAATGGTGTTATGGAAATACCCGAATTCTCTAGTATGAGGATTTAAAATAAAAAATAGAAACAGTGACAATTAGAGTCTAAGAAACACAAAAAAGATAAAGATGTAAATTAAGGCAACCAAAATATAAATTGTGGTGTGTGGGAGGAAATAAAAACTCTAGAGTATGGTTGCACAACCAAAGCCATGTTGTTATCAGCTTAAAATAGTCTATTATAATTCTTTATGTTACCCTCTTAGTAACCACAAAAAAAAGAAAAGAAAAGAAAAAATTTTCACTAGATACACAAACAAGAAAGAGAAAGGAAACAAAGTGTAGCATTATGGAAAATTACTAAACCACAGAGATAAGCAACAAGAGAGGACATAAGGAAAAAAAGATCTACAAAGCAACCAGAAAACAAGTAAGAAAATGGAAGGAGTAAGTCTTTACCTATCGATAATAACCTTGAATGTAAATGGATTAAGTGCTCCAAGTAAAAGATGTAAAGTGACTGAATGGATAAAAAACCAAAACCCAACTATGTGTTGCTTGTAAGAGATACACTGTTAAAGGCAAATATAGACTGAGAGTGAAGGGATGGAAAAAAATATTCCATGTAACTAGAAACCCAAAGCAAGCAGGAATAGCCACCCTTATATCAGATAAAATACCCTTGAGGTCAAAAACTGTAAAAAAGAGTCAAGGAACATCATTATATAGTAATAAAGGGATCAATTTAACAAGAATTTTAAAAAATTGTAAATATGTATGCATCAACACCAGAGCACCCAAATATATAAAGTAAATATTATTAGATCTAAAGAGTGAGATAGACATAAATAGAATAATATTAGGGGACCTCAACACTTCACTTTCAACAATAGATCATCTAGACTAGGCAGCAAATCAACAACAAAAAAATCAGACAAAGTATACCATAAAAAATGGACCAAACAGACATTTTCAGAACATTCCATTCAATAGATGCAGAATACACATTTTTCTCAACCACACATGGAACATTCTCCAGGGTAGGTCATATGTTAGGACACAAAACAAGTCTTAACAAATTTAAGAAGATAGAGATCATATCAAGTATTGTCTAAGACCACAACAGTATAAAACTGGAAATAAACAACAAGAAACATTTTGGTAATCTTACACATACATGGAAATTAAACAACATGTTACTTAGCAACCAATGGATCAATGAAGAAATTAAAAAGGAATTTAAAAAATTTCCTTGAGACAAATGAGAATGGAAGCACATCATACCAAAACCTATGGAACATATAAGAAGCAGTTCTGAAAAGGAAGTTCATAGTAATGAATACCTCCATCAAGAAAAGAAGAACTGTTTCTAATAAATAAATAATCTAACCATTCACATCAAAGAACTATAAAAACAAGAACAAGCTAAATCCAAAATTGGCAGAAGGAAGAAAATAATAAAGCTAAGAGCAGAAATAAACCGAATACAGACAAAAAAAAAATCAGAAGATCAGTAAAACATAGAGTTGGGTTTTTTAAAAATATAAACAAAATTGATAAACCTTCAGCTAGATTAACTAAGAAAAAAAGAGAAAAGACCTAAATAAATAAAATCATAGGTCATAAATGAGACATTGCAACTAAATCACGGAAATACGAAAGATTAAGAGATGATGGTTATGAATAATCACGTGTCAACAAATTCAAGAAATAGAAGAAATGAATAAACTCCTTGACACATACAATCTACCAAGATTAAATTCTGAAAAAAAAATCTAAACAGACCAATAATAAGTGAGGAAATTGAATCAGTAATAAAAACTCTTCCATCAAAGAAAAGCCCAGGTGTCCTGATGGCTTCACTGCTGAATTTTATAAAATATTTGAAAAAGAACTACTACCAATTATTTTCTACCTATCCCATAAAATTGAAGAGGAGAAAATATTTCCAAACTTATTTTGCAAGGCCAGCATTACCCTAATTCCAAAACCAGACAAGGACACAACAAAAAAGGAAACTATAGGCCAATATCCCTGATGAAAATAGATGCAAAAATTCTCACGAAGATACTAGCAGACTAAATCCAACAGCGTATTAAAAAGATCATTCACCTTAATTGAGTGGCATTTGTCCCAGGAAAGAAAGGATGGTTGAACATATATAAATCAATAAATGGGATATATCATATTAGCATAAAGAAAGAAGAAAACATATAATCATTTCAACAGACACAGAAAAAGCATTTGACAAAATTCAAACTTTCTTCATGATAAAACTCACAACAAATTGGGTACAGAAAGTTTGTACCTCAACATGGTAAAGGCCACATATGACAAGCCCACAGCTAATGTCATACTGAATGGGGAAAACCTGAAAGCTTTTCCTACAACATTAGGCACAAAATAAGAATGCCCACTTTCACCACTGCTATTCACCACAGTACTGAAGTCCTAGCAAGAGAAATTAGGCAAGAGAAAGAAAGAAAAAGTACACAAATTGAAAAGGAGAAAGTCAAATTGTTCCTGTTTGCAGATGACATAATCTTATATATAAGAGAACTTTAAAGAATCCACTAAAAAACTGTTAGAACTAACAAAAATTTCAGTAAAGTATCAGGATACAAAATCAACATACAAAAATCAGTAGCATTCCTAAATGCAAATAGCGAACTATCTGAAAAGAAATCAAGAAAATAATTCCACTTACAATAGCTACAAAATATTACGATATCTAGGAATAAAATTTATCCAAGAAAGTGGAAGATCTATCTCTACACTGAAAACTATAAAATGTTGTTTAAATAAATTTAAAAATACACAAACAAATGGAAAGATATTTTATGTTCATGGATTAGAAGAATTAATATTGTTAAAATGTCCATACTACCCAAAGCAATCTATAGGTTTAATGCATTTCCTATCAAAATACCAATGACATTCTTCACATAGATAGAAAAAACAGTCCTAAAATTCATACACATTCACTAAAGACCCCAAATAGCCAAGGCAATCCTAAGCAATGAGAACAAAGCTGGAAGCATCACACTACTTGATTTCAAAATATACCACAAGGCTATCATAACAAAAACGGCATGGTATTGACATAAAAAGAGACATGCAACCAAAGAAATAGAATCGAGAGCCAACAAATAAATTCACACACCTACAGCCAACTGATTTTTGACAAAGATTCAAAGAAGACAGACACATTGGGAAAAAGTCCTTTAATAAATGTTGCTGGGATATTAACAGAATAAGCATGCAGTGGCTTGAGACTAGACCCCTTCCTGTTATCACACACAGAAATCAACTCAAGATCGATTAAACACTTAAATGTAAAACCCCAAACTCTGAATATAATAGAAGAAAATATGGGGGAAAGGCTAGGAAAGGATTTTTTAAATAAGACATTAAAACACAGACCAAAGAAACAGAAATGGACCAATAGACTACATAAAGCTAAAAAGCACATGCAAAGCAAAGGAAGTAACTGATAAAGTGAAAATATAGCCTAAAGAATGGGAGAATATATCTGAAAACTGTACATCTGACAAGGGGTTTATATATCCAGGATATATAAAAAAAACAAATCATCCAACAAAAACAACAAAAGCCCCTATTAAAATTCACAAGACCTTAATAGACATTTCTCAAAAGAAGACACGCAAATGACCATCAGATACATTAAAAAAAAATGCTTAAAATCACTAACCATCAGAAAGATGTAAATCAAAACCCCAATGAAATACCAGCTCATTCCAGGTATGATAACTATTATCAAAAAGTCAAAAGAAAACAAGCATTGGCATGATGTAGAGAAAGGGAATACATCACACCATTGTGGGATTGTAAATTAGTACAGTCACTATGGAAAACAGCATTGATTTTCTTCAGAAAAAATAAACTAGAACTAGCATATGATCCAGCAATCCCACTACTGGGTATTTATCCAAAGGAAATGAAATTGGCATGTTAAGGAGATGTCTGCACTCCCATGTTCATTGCAGCACTATTCACAATAGCCAAGCTACGGAATCAGCCCCAGTGTGCAACAGCAGATGAATGGATAAAGAAAATACGATACATGTACACAAGGAAATACCCTTTACTTATAAAAAGAATCAAACCCTGCCATTTGCGACAACACTGAAAGACCTTATTCCACTTCATGTTACGTGAAATATGCAAGACTTGGAGAAAGACAAATGCCACATGATCTCACTCTTGTGTGGAATCTTAGAAAAAAAAGAAGAGTTGATCTCACAGAATCACAGAACAGTCTTACCAGGGACTGGGGAGGGGAAGGAGGAGTAAGGAGGGCAAAATACAGGGAGGTTGGTCAATGGGAACAAAGTGACAATGAAATAGGAGGAATAAGTGCTGGTGTTTTGTTGCACAGTAGGGTGACAGCGATTAACAGTAAGGTATTATATGTTGCAAAATAGCTAAAAGGGAGGCTTTTGAATGCACTGACCAAGAAGAAATGATATATGCATGAAGTGATGGATTTGCTCAATACCCTGATTTGATCATTATACAAAATTTGTATGTATTAAACATCAAATTGGACCTCATAAATATGTACATTTATAATATGTCAATGAGGAAGGAAGGAAGGAAGGAAGGAAGGAAGGAAGGAAGGAAGGAAGGAAGGAAGGAGAAAGGAAAGGAAGAAAAAGAAAAGAAAGAAGGGAGAAAGAAAAAGGAAGAAAGAGAGAAGCCAGGATTGGAACCATGAGGATGAACCTCAAAGACTACATTCTCAACCAACACAGATTGTTCAGTAGCAAAGAACAGAGTCCATGAGAGGTTTTTGTGTTTGATGCTATTTTGGAGAACTCTCATCTTTATCCCTGTTCCTTTTGGGGAAACTTGAAGATTACTAAAAGAGTCCTGAAATATCATCCTCAAGGTTTTTTCTATAGTGTGGATTATAATTAATATGGAAACTCTTAGGTAATTTCTTAAAGTTTCTTCTCTTACCTGAGTGTTAGGTTTCTTCCCAGTGATGACAGGCTGAAAAGACCTGAGTGAGAAGAGAAGCACAGCCAGGCTGAGAATTGCTCCCCACAGACTTCTGCCCGGTGAACTTGATGGTCTCTTCCATTCTCACTTGTTTTGCTCCAAACATTTTTGTCACCTTTTGATTATTCTTACCAAACTCACTTCCATCTGAATTGTAACTTTTCTGATATTCGTTTGTGTGATTTTATTTGCTGTAGCTTATTCAGTGTAACTTTGGTCCTTTTTAATTGACCTGTTTGGATCGGAGCTCATCGTAAAGCAGAGAGCTATTTCTGCATCCAAAATTAGTCCTAGAAATCCCTATTTTCCTTTTTCATCGGGGTCATTTGTGATTATAATGTCAGGCTTTTAGAATGAAGCATAAGCATTTGTCACGTTTAGCCATGATTAGTATTCTTATTACTTACCTCTGGTAAGTTTCTCTATAATTTATGTTATAAAGTATGTGAAGCTTCTAAGGTTTCGGACTGAATTCTACGGAACATCATTACACTTTTCGACCTTTGCTGCCATCCTGCTTATTAGTTTGCTAGGGCTACTGTAACAAAGCAGCACTGACTAGGTGGCTTAAACAACAGAAATCCATGTCTTCACAGTTCTGGGGACTGGAAGTCTGTAATTAAGATGTTACAGATTAGTTCCACCTGAGGCCGTGAGGAAGACTGTGCTCTATGCCTCTCTTACAGCTTCTTGTGGGATACCCGAACCTTCAGTGTTACTGACTAGTTATCACCACCCGGATCTCTGCCTCATCCTCATGTGAATTTCACCTTGTCTGTGTGTCTGTGTCTAAATGTCTCCTTTTTGTATGGACACGGTCACACTGGGTTAGCAGGCCACCTTACTGCAGTAAGACCTCTATTCAATTTACTGCATCTGCAATGACCCCCATTTCCCCCAAATTAGTCACATTCTGAAGTGTGCTAGGACTTCAGCAGATGAATTTTGGGTAGACAGTATTCAACATTATATCACTTGTTACAGCAAAATCATTAATGTTTCCATTACCTATAAGACAAGTAAAGCCTACCTTGCTAGACCTGTCACAATACGGCTCTAAACAATGTGATGCTCTTATGATCTGCTGCCTCCCGCATTAGCCATCCTCCTCAAGTGCAGAAGGCTCACTGACTGCAAAGTACTCTCTTCGCGTTCCACCACTTCTTTGTTGCTGTCTACTTTTTCTTCTGGTTATTTCCACTGTTAAGATTTTCTGTTCTTTGAATCTTCTATAGTGGATTCTTGATTGATAGCACCAATTCAGTATTAAATATGCTGCGTGTGTGTTTTTGCTTATATACTTCCATTTTTCTTATTAAATTGCAAGTGTATAAAATACAGGGGCCAAGCCTTTTGTGTCTTTATAACACACATAGGGCCCACAAAAGTGCCTGCAACACACTAGGTATCCACATATTATTTTGTTTAAAAGATAGAAAATAAAGAAGAATAAAAAGTAAAAGACTATAATACTGAATTAACAGATAAATTGCATAATTTATAATAGAATACTTTAAATTTAAAAATTAATTTACATTTAAAACATTTAATATTAAAATATTTTAAGTCTAAAGGACTTATTAATCAAGGCAGCCATTTATTCATTTACTTTTTAACTATTATGTCCCAGAAACTATATGGATATGAATAAAACATATCACCAAAAGGTATGCAGATTGGCAGGGGAGATAGACAAAACATAAAGAAACAGCAGAATTGAGGAAAATCTATTCCAATAATATTGTTTTATTTAAAAATCATATCGAATATGTTGAATAAAGATTTTACAAGAAAATAAAATAAGAAAAATAAGAAAAAAATTACTGTAATTTAAAACTGGTGGGGTTTGGCCCCCATAGTGGCACTGTGAATGCACAGGCCCTCTCCACGGCCATTTAACTGTTTTACTGGAAAAGATTATGTGAGCGCTTGTGTCTGTGTTGTTTCTGAAAAGTGTCCTAAGGGCACTTGTTCTCCAAATGGAGAACAATTTATTCAAGAAAAGCTACTAAAACTCCATCAGAATAACAAGAATCTGTGTCATTTGAGCCACACCTCTTACTACTCGTACACCCAGCTCTACACTTACTCTGGGTAAGAATGACAAAGAACACAGGGCTTTCCGTCTCGAGCTGTCCAGCATTACCCTAGCAGGGCACACCCACTCTCCTCAAGCAGCCCCCCAACTCAGCGTGGGCAGCACAAGCTCTGTTTGAGGCAGGCATGGCTGAGACTGGGCTCCCTTCTTTCACTAAATGCTCGGTAGTTAAGAAAAGCTCTATCCAAGGCATTGCAGGCAGAGAATACTGGGTCCTATTGCCCCCAACCCAGCTCACTCATAGAATGCAGTTTCCTTGCCAGGAGGAGCAAGCTAAAAAGGCCTGAGGCTACCATCCTCATCCAGCACCCTGCTCATGCAGTAGAGGTATCCCACTGGGAGAAGAACATTGTCCCTGTCCCACCTCTGGTGCAGCCCTGCAGAGTTGCTGCCAAGTGTGAAGGGCACACCATAACAACAAAGAGCCTCACAGCTCTCCCCAAGGGGGGCGACTTTGTTTAGAACTAATTCCTAAGAGTGTTACGGAGAGCCATGTAGATTTTGTTAGTGGGCAATGAAGAAAGGTAAAACAGTAGACCAGCTACAAGTTTGAGAGAAAGAACCGGAAAAGAAGGCAGCTAAGGGGAGCACTCCTGGGTTAAGAGCAAGCTCAAAGGAGGGAAAAACCCAATCGCTGCAAACAGAGGCCCAAATTCAATTGAATCAGACTGTGGAGCAAGCATGCTCCAGGGTCTCATCAAAAACAAGTAAGCAGTCAGCCGGCAATCACTGGAAGCTAATAGCTGGGTGCAAACCAGTGGAGGTAGAGCAGTCAGAACACAATGTGAGATCAAGGAAAGAAACGGTCAAAGGTCAAAGAGAGTCTGGAAAAAGCCACATACATCACTTTGGCCAAGAGACTATGCACGTGGCCAGTGCTATGTCATCTGACTAGCTTACCATAGGCTGCACACTACAGAGGAAACAGAATGCACTGAACAACTCCAGCCAAATTAATAACAAACAAATGAGAAAATAAACAAAAGCAACGGTAAGCTTAGGGTGGCAGTGGAGATTAATATTCACAGTTGCTACAATATATTATCTAAAAATATCAGTTTTCAGCAAAACATGAAACATGCAAAGAGACAAGAAAGTGTGATTTATACAAAAGGAGAAAAACCAAGTGAAAAATCAAAAATCAATAAATTGCTTTTGATGAGTTCCAGATGTAGACTTAGCAGACAGATTTCAAATCCAAACACTTAAGAAAATTATAGAATTAAAAGAAAATATAATGATATGTCTAACAAATAGAAAATAGCAATAAAATGTATTTTACAATAGAACTAAATGGAAATTCCAGAGGTTAAAGTGGAATAATTAAAATGGAACATTCATTAATGAGGTTCAGTAGTGTAATGAAGCTTGCAGAAGGAACAAGCTATGAATTTGGGGAGACACAGATAGAGAATATACAATTTGAGGAACAGAGGGAAAGAAGAAGAAAATGAATAGAGCCTAGGATAAATGTGTGTTACTATTAAATACACCAACCTAAACAAAACAAGATTACCGGAAAGAGAAGGGAGAGAAAAAGGAGCAAATAATTATTTAAATAATTAAAAATGCTCCAAATGTGATTAAAAGCATTGATCTACACATCCAAAAAGTTCAACAATCTGAAATAGGAAAAATGTAAAGAGATCTACATCCAGACAGATTATGGTAAAAATGTTACAAGATAAAGAAAAATAGATAAATATTGAAAACAACAAAATACAAGGAGATCACAATAAGATAAACAGCTGACTTCTCATTGTTTGTGAGGAGATTGTTATGAAAGAAGCCAGTGTAATGACATAATTCAAAATTCTGAAAGAATTATAACCATGAATCTTATTTTAAAATAACTTTCAAACCTTAAGGAGGGAAAATGCATCCCCAATTAAGTAAAAACTAAATTTGTTGCTAGCCAATCCACCTTAAAATAACTACTAAAGACTTTTTATTTTCAATATGATATATACGGATCTTGGAAGTTTTCATCCCTACTCATACCACAAGAAAAAAGCTGCACAAACTGAAAATGATCTATAGAATAAATGCAATTCCCATCAGAGTACCATCATCATTCTTTATAGATCTAGAAGAATTATTAACTGAAAATGATCTATAGAATAAATGCAATTCCCCTCAGAATACCATCATCGTTCTTTATAGATCTAGAAAAAATAATTCTTCACTTTGTATGGAACCAGAGAAAACCTTGTATAGCCAAAGCAATCTTAAGTAAAAAGAACAAACTGGGAGGCATCAGTCTTTCTGACTTCAAGCTGTACTTAAAGCAATAATAGTTAAATCAGCCTGGTATTGGCACAAGAACAGAAGCATCAATATCTGGAATAGATCTGAGATACCAGAGATGAAACCATCCACATATGGTAACCTACTCCTTGATAAAGCAGACAAAAATATACATTGAGGCAAAGAATCTCTTTTCAATAAATAGTGCTGAGAAAACTGAATACCTACATGCAGAAGAATGAATCAGGATCCCTACCTCTCACCTCTCACAAAAATACACTGAAGATAGATAACAGACTTAAACCTAAGGCATGAAACCTTAAGAATCCTAGAAGAAGATGTTGGGAAAACCCATTCAGACATCGGACTACGCAAAGAATTCTTGAAGAAGCCCCCAAAGCAATCACCACAGCAACAAAAATAAATAAATGAGATCTGATCAAAT
>VBSM01001124.1:2671107-2713535 GCA_008086735.1 Cheirogaleus medius
GCACCTGAATGTTTATGGCAGCACAATTCACCATTGCAAGGACATGGAAACAACTCAAGTGCCCGTCAATTCATCAGTGGATTATTAAAATTTGGTATATGCTCACAATGGACTATTACTCAATTCTAAGAAATGACAGCAAGCTAGTACCGCTTATATTTTCCTGGATTAAGCTTAAGCCCATTATCCAAAATGAGGTGACACAAGATCAGAAAAATGGGCTCCACATGTACTCGCCATCAAATTGGTACTGACTGATTAACACTATGATGCTCAAATGGTGGTGGCACTCACCAGGGATTTGGGGGTTGGGGGGGTAGTCCCACATCTGAGGGAAGTGGTGAGCATTGTGGAGGGGAAGGGTATACCTCTAACCCTTGCTAGGGAGAGGCAAAGATATAAAATGCAATCAAAATGTTCATACTTTCATAATATCTTGAAATAAAATAAAAATGTAAAAAAACATTAAATTAAATTAAATTTAAAAAAATCAGAGAAGTGAGGCAACAGGACAAGCTATGACCACACACATTGGAGAGGCAAGTGGGCAGAGCCAGAAAATCACAGCATATAGGACTAGAAATCCCTGTGCTTAAACCACCATGGGACACAGTTGGGTTGGATAACCTAAGCTGTAATTGATAAATTGCTGGATGTTCAGTGCAGATAAGGGAAAGTTAAAAACTCCAAGGGGTCGCATTCTTAGAAGGATTTCCCACACTCTTGTGAGTTTTACTGCGCGAGCCCTACCAGGTTTTCATAGAGAAGATTAGAGAAAAATTCCCTATGCTTCTGGCAGAAGGAAGGAAAACTATACCCTTTGAAATACACTTGGAACATTCTTTTCTTAACAAGGACAGCCCTCAAAACAAACTACTTCAGTAGAGCCTAACAGACAGGCTTTACAACAGTCTAAGAAACCCAGGGGAAGGAAAATATCACACTCCAGCCCCCCTGTAGCTTTCACTGTGAAGGAAGAAAAACATTCAGCTGTAACCCACTCTAACCTCCCATGTGGGGAACGGGAAATACTCGGCTCCAGCCACTGTGGCATTTCTGTCTCACCTAAGCAGGGGACACCAAGAAGCACTTACCTGTAAAGGTTACAACAGCATGGCGCAGGCTCATGAAGAGACTGAGAACTGATCATAGACATGTAGAACACTTCTGCTCCACACACAGTGTGCCAGCACATCACTAGAGTTCTGTTGAATATAGTTCTTTTTACTCGGTAGATCAAGTCCAGATTTTAACATCCGAAAAAACCTTGCAGGGCTCACTAAAAGACAAAAGGCAAAGTTTTAAGCAAAGCAGTAAGAATAAGAGCCACAGTCTGATCTGGCAGGGATGGTGGAATCACTACATCATTGAGTGTCGTTCAACACCCAGTACAAATTTCAATGGTCCGAGGACAGCAGTTAAAACCTGAAGACTATGGGACTGAATCAAAAAAGAAGTCTCAGCCACATGATGTCGACCAGATACTCAGTTTAAATATGAAGACACAAAGAGATTAAAATAAAGAGATGGAGAAAGACATACAGTGCTAGCACTAATAAACCAAAGACTGAAGAAGGTATACTAATTATAGACAAAAGAGATTTCAGAGCAATAGAAATTATCAGTGATACAGAAGGGCTTTACATAATCAAAAAAGTGACTTCTACAAGAAGACATAACAATTCTTAATGTATATATGCCTAACAGAAAATTGTCAAAATATGAGTCAAGAACTGATGAAACTATAAGGAGAATTAGATAAATCCACTATTATAGCTGGAGACTTCAACACCCATGTATCAGTAACGAACAGATCTAGTAAGATTAAAATCAGTAATGACATAGTTGAACTCAAAAATACCATTAATCAACTGAATATAATTGACATTTATAAAATAATTCACCCCATAACAGCAAAATGCACATTCTTCTTAAACTCACATGGATAATTCATTACTATAATCCACATTGTGGCTCATAAAACAAAGCTTAAAACATTTAAAAGAATAGAAATTATACAATGCATGCTCTTAGATCACAATAGAATTAAACAAGAAATCAATAACAGAAATTTAGCTGGAAAATTCTCACATACTAGCATATGAAACAGCATATTTCTAAATAATGCATGGGTCAAAGAAGAAAAACCCAAGAGATATTAAAAATGTTTTGAACTAAATGAAAATGAAAATATAACTTCTCAACATCTGTGAAATCAGTAAAAGCAATGCTCATATGAAGTTTATAGCACTGAATGCATGTATTACAAGAGAAGAAAGATCAAATCAATAATTTAAGCCTTATTTCCACCTTAGTAAATTATAGAAATAAGAGCAAATTAAATCCAAGGAAGCAGAAGTAAATAAATAAAAATTAGAACAGAAATCAATAAAATTGCAAACAGAAAATTAATAGAGAAACTCAACAAACAAAATCTGTTTTTTGGAAAAGATCAACAAAATCAATAAGCCCAGGGTTACTAAAAAAAAAAAAAAAAACTGAACTATCAAGCTATGAAAAGACATGATAGCACACCGTAAATCCATATTACTAAGTGAAAGAAGATAATCTGAAATATGTACACACTACACTATTCCAACCATATGACATTTTGGAAAAGATAGAACTATGGAGAAAGTAAAAAAATCAGTGGTTTCCCAAGTGTAGGAGGGAGGGAGAGACGAATATTCTTTTTTTTTATTATTTCAGCATATTATGGGGGTACAAATATTATGGTTATGTACATTGCCCATGCTCTCTCTCCCCCCTCGAGGCAGAGCCTCAGGCATGACCATCCCCCAAACGTTGCACATCTCACTCATTATGTTTGTATATACCCATCCCCTCCTCCCTCCTCCCACCCACCCAACACCCAACAAATGTTATTCCTATATGTCCACTTAGGTGTTGATCTGTTAATACCAATTTGCTGGTGAGTACATGTGGTGCTTGTTTTTCCATTCTTGAGATACTTCACTTAGTAGAATGGGTTCCAGCTCTATCCAGGAGTATACAAGAGGTGCTATATCACCATTGTTTCTTAAAGCCGAATAGTACTCCATGGTATACACATACCATATTTTGTCAATCCACTCATGTATTTATGGGCACCTGGGTTGTTTCCACAACTTTGCAATTGTGAACTGTGCTGCTATAAACATTCGAGTGCAGGTGTCTTTTTCATAGAGAGACTTTTCAAAGCACGGACGATTTTTACTGAGATGCTCTGCATGACACTATAATGGTGGGTGCATAGCATTATGCACTTGTCCAAACCCATAGGCTGTGCAAAAGCAAGAATTAAACCTAATGCAAACTATGGACTGTGGTGGTAATGATGTTTCAGTGTAGGTTCATCAATTTCAACAAATGTATCACCATGGCAGAGGCTGTCGATAATGGAGGAGACAATGCACATGTGGAGGCATGGGTATATAAGATAGTTCTGTGCCTTCCTTCAATTTTGCTGTGAACCTGAAATTGCTTTAAAAATAAAATATTTTGTAAAATACGTACTTAAGGTAAATAAAAAGTTGGTTTAACACTTTAAAAGTCAGTAAATGTATTATTAGAATATAATTCTAATCATGACATTATTAGAATAACTGTAAACCACATGATTATCTCAATAGATGTATAAAAGTCATTTGTCAAAATATAACACAATTTCATGATGAAAACACTCAACAGACTAGCAATAGGAGGCAACGTAATGAGCCTGATGAGAAGCATTTGTAAAAGAGACAAGACAAAAACATGAGACATATAAAAAGAAAAACAAAATGACAGATGCAAATCTGACCCAATCAGTAATGTTATTATATACTGCACAATAACTATAAATAACTGTATGGCAATGAATCAGATAACTTAAAGTGGACAAATTACTATCAAGAAACAAAATACCAAAATAACTTATTGAGAAATATAAAACTAAACTATAAATAATAAAGAGTCAAATTAATAATTTAAAAACATTCTTTCAAAGTAAAAAGCCCAGGGTCAAATGGAATTACTGGTAAATTCTACCAAATAATTAAAGAATTTATACCAACTTTTCACATATGATTCTTAATAAAGAGTAGTGAACCCTTTCCAGTTCATTCCGTGAGGTCAATATTACCACAATATTAAAAGCTTAGAAAGACAATACAAAAAAAGAAAACTACCACTTAATAATTGTTCTAAATATATAGGCAAAAAGTTTCAAAACCACACCAGAAAACCAAACTGAGCAACACATAGCAGCTATACAGCACAACCTGCAGCATGTATCACTAGAATAAAAGGTTGGTTTAACATTTTAAAAGTCAGTAAATGTATTATTAGAATATAATTCTAATCATCATATTATTAGAATAACTGTAAACCACATGATTATCTCAATAGATGTGTAAAAGTCATTTGTCAAAATATAACACAATTTCATAATGAAAACACTCAACGGACTAGCAACAGGAGGCAATGTAATGAGCCTGATGAGAAGCATTTGTAAAGACCTCCAGCCGGCAGCATTCACAGTAATTAAAGACTAGTGCTTCTCTGGTACGTTCTGGAGTAAGATAAGATTGTCTGCTTTGCCACTTCTACTCAACTCTGACAGGAGTTTCAAATAGGACAATGTACCAAGAATATGTCGCAATAGGCATTCATATGAGGAATAAGAAGTAAAACTGTATTTATTTTCAGATGGCATGATAATGTAGGCAGAAAATCCTAAGAAATCTATAAAAAATCATTAGAACTAATGAAAGAATTCAGAACTTTGCAAATACATAAAATTAGTTGTACATTTATAAAGTAATGATGAAAAATTTTTAAGTACAATCAAGAAAACAATTCCATTTACATTGCCATCAAAAATAATAAAAATTCTTTGGAATAAATTTAACAAAAGCAGTGTAAAACATATACAGTGAAAACTATAAAACATTATAAGATATCAAAGAATATCTAAATGAAAAGACGTACCATGACCATGGGTTTTGAGTCTTAACATTGTTAAAGTAGCGATACTTTACAAATTGATCTAAAATTACATGCAATTCCTACCACAATCCCAACTGACTCTTTTGCAGAAATTGATGAGCTAGTGCCAATATTCACACAGAAATACAAAGGATATAGAATACTCAAACCAATCTTGAGTTAATAGAACAAAGTTGGAAGACTAACATTTCTAGATGTCAATACTCATTTCAAACTACAGGAAGCAAGAAGTGTGATACTGGTATAAAGGCAGACATAAAAATCAAAGGAATAGAATTAAGATTCCAGAAATGAGCCATACATTTATGATCAATTGACTTTCAACAAGAATGGCTAGATAATTGAGTAGGAAAATAATCTTTTGAACTTTTCCTGAAACAACTAGATATATACAATGCAAAAGAGTGAAGTTGGACCAGGTCCTCATACCATAATCAAAAATTAACTTAAAATTTAAAACTTTACTTAAAAAATAACCTAAACAAAAACTGACTTTAAATAAGTCTCAGTCTATGAGCTAAAACTATAAAAATCTTAGAAGGGAGCATAAAAGTAAATTTTCCTAAAATTTGGTTATGCAATGGGTTATTATGATATGAAAACAAAAGTACATGTGATGAATAAAACATATATATATTAATAAAATAAGTAATGTTGGTGCTGCATATGGTGCCGCTACAAAAGTGAAAGACAACATAGAGAATAAAAGGAAGTATTGCCAAATATTTTCTGTGTCTGATTAGGGACTTGTAGCCAGAATATAAAACTCTTGCATATCAATAACAAAAAGACAAATACTCAATTAAAAAATAGGTGAAGTATTTGAATAGATATTTCTCCAAGGATGATATACACTTGGTAAACATGCACATAAAAAGATAATCAACATTGTTAGTAATTAGAGATTTTCAAGTCAAACCATGAGATACACTTCATACCCACTAGGATGGTTAGAATCAAAAAGCCAGACAATAACAAGTGTTGGTGAGAATGAGAAAGTGTTAAAATACTCGTGTATTAATGGTGAGAGTGTAAAATGCTGCAGCCACAAGGGAAAACAATTTGGTAATTGCTCAAAGTGCTAAACATCAAATTCCCATATGAAGACAACAAGCATTATTCAATATTCAAAAATCAACCTATGTAATCCACCATACTAATGGGCTAAAGAAAAAATAATAGTATCATTTGATGCAAAAAACATACTTGACAAAATGTCAACACTTATTTATGACAAACTTCTCAACGATTTAAAAATTAATGGGAAATAACTCAAACTGGTAGACAGAATCTACAAAAAAAACCCACACAAACACTGCTAACATATTCAGTGATAGCCTGAATGCTTTCTTCCAAAGATCATAAACAAGGCAAAGGTGTACACTTTCACCACTTTTATTCCACACAGAACTGGAAGGTAAAGTCATACACGTTGGAAAGAAAGAAACAAAACTATCCCTATTTGCAAATGACATTTTTGACTATACAGAAAATCCTAATGAATCTGCAGAAAACTTCCAGAATTAATATGAGTTTAGCAAAGTTACGTGATACAAAATCAAGGTGAAAAATTTATTTGCATTTCCATGTACTAACAATAACCACAAGGAAACAAGTGTTAAAAATATAATAACCTTCAAATTCTCTCCACAGACAAAATGCTTATGTAATAATTTAAGAAAACATGTACCGGATCTGTATGCTGGAAATCACAAATATTGCTAAAATAAAATCAAGAAATATTTAAATAAATGGAAAGACATACTTAAATATAAGGAGAGATATATCATGTCATGAACTCATAGTTTTATGAGTTGTGGAAGATTGTGCATAGTAAAGATGCCAATTCTCCCCCAAATTGTTCTACAAATTTAATGTGATATCTATCAAAATCTAGCAAGTTTTTAAAGTTTTTAAAATAGATATTGACAGGATTATTATAAAATATATATAAAAGGGCTCTGGTTCTAGAATAAAACAAATCATAAAAAAATGCAAAAACCATTATGAATAAAAAAAAGAGAAAATAAAGTGGGAAGAACTGCTCTACCCAATACTGGTCTACTGTGCAGCCATGGAGACGAGAGAAGGTGGCACTGGAGGAGGGAGAGATGCCTGGTCCATGGAATCCGATACAGTAGAGAACTTAGGAGTAAATACCCATGAACCTGGTCAGCTATGTTTTCTAAAATTTCAAAAGCAATTATAGGAGGTAGGATAGGCTTTTCACCCAATGATGTTTGAGGAATTGGACATCCATAGGCAAAAAAAACCCAAAAAAGCAAAACGTGAGCTAAGCCTCACACTATATTCAACAATTAATTCAAAATGAATCACAGATTTAAACACAAAATGTAAAACTATTAAACTTAACAGAAAAAAGGACACTGTTTTTGATATATAGAATTAGGATAAGAATTCTTAGTCCTAACATGAAAAACATGATCCATAAAAGAAAGAATTCATATATTGGGTCTCATAAAAATTAAAAACATTTGTTATGTAAAATACCTATTGAAAGCATGGAAAGAAAAACTTCACACTGAAAGAAAATATTTACAAAGAAATATTATAATATCTAGAATATATACACAACATTTATACTTAATATTTAAAAGCAAATGCCCCAAGTATAAAATGGGAAAATGATACATAGAGTCACTTCATCCAAGAGGATAACAGATGCAAGTAAGCACATGTAGACATGGTCAATGTCACTAGCATTGGGGAAATGCAAATGAAACCACCACAACACATCCCTACATACCTATCAGAATGGTTAAGGTAAAAATAGTGACAACATCCAATGCTGGATGAAGACAAAGTCAGATCTCACACAATGCTGAATAGAATGTAAAATGGTACAGTCATTCTGAAAAAGTTTGGCAGTTTCTTATAAAACTAAACATGCAACACATGCAATCCAAAATTTGTGCTCTTAAGTATATATGGCATAGAAATGGAAAGTTATGGTCACACAAAAACTTGTACAGAAATGTTCACAGCTGCTTTCTTTATTAGAAACAAGCAAAAATGGAAAAAACCCATATGTCTTTTAGTGAGTGATGGTTTAAACAATCCTGGTACTTCCACGCCATGACATGCTAGTCAGCAACAAGAAGGAATATGCTGCTGAACCTCTAAACGAAACTGATAAATCCTGAGCAGATTATGCTAAGTGAAAAAAGTGTACCTCAAAAAGTTACATAATGTGTGATTCCCTTTATATAACATTCTTGAAATGACAAAATTATAGAAATTGAGAACATTAATGCCTGTCAGTTGATAGCAGGGGGAAGCAGGTGGGTTGGAAGTAGACAGGTGAGATTCTAAAGGGACAAGAGGGATCCTTGTGTCATGGACCTCTTTTGTATCTTGAATGTGGTTATATTCACACAGACCTACACATGTGATAATATTGCATATATTAATAAACACACAAATATACAAGTTGGTGCAAATTTAAACTGAGCAAATTTAAACAAAATTGGTGGGTTGTATCAATGTCATAATACTGGTTGTGATATTGGACAAGTTTTTCCAGCTGTTATTATTGGGGAAATTGTGTATAGGGTATATTGGATCTCTCTGTATTCATTCTTACAACTGCATATCAATCTAAAATTAATTTAAAAAGTTAAAGAAAAAGTCATGTGCAGGCAAAATTACATCTGAATATGCCCCTGGATGATCTTAAAGTATGGTAAATAGGTATAATATGTATGTACAAACTTTTCCTACCTGCCCATGTATAATAGCTAGCATATGGCAAAAACATAATTTGAAACAGAAAACAAAACGAAAAAAATAAAGAGTTCTTGCTTTCAAGGATTCTGTAAGGTAGTAAGAAAATAAGACACCTACACATGACTGTGGTACAAGGCAGTATGTGGTAAGTTACATAAATATGTGTGGGTGTGTATACATATACACATTTTCTGTATGAACTTAGGAGAAAGATAGCAATGCTTTTTGGAAAAGCTCATGGAACACAGGCCTTATGATAATTTAAGGACCGAAGCATTTGTGTGAATATAAATTAATAATAGAGATAAATTAAAGGTAAATTCAGCATGAACAAGAATATCAATGCAGAAAACATGAGATGGCAAAATACAGTCAGCTTATTTCTTCTAAATCAAGAGCTAATTTAAATCAAAATGTTGCCAGAAAAAATTAATGCCATATTTTGTAATGCCATGCTAAGAATTTTGTGTCTGTGCTATAGCATGCTAGGAGCCTTTAAAGGTGGTACAGT
The DNA here is from genome assembly GCA_008086735.1 of Cheirogaleus medius. Lineage (NCBI taxonomy): Eukaryota > Metazoa > Chordata > Mammalia > Primates > Cheirogaleidae > Cheirogaleus > Cheirogaleus medius. The sequence continues at coordinate 2,680,355 of VBSM01001124.1, forward strand.
GCAACCACGCAGAGATGAAATAGGCAACCCAATTATGTGAAGACTTTCAGTCCTACCCTGGATTTAGAAAAAAGAAAAGAAAGAAATAAACGTAAGAAATATGAAAAAAGAAAGCTTTACTGTGGACATTTATTTAACAAAATTTAACAAATAACTCTCAATGTCCTGCTGGATCTTAGAAAAGTTTGTAAATCCAACACCAAAAGTTTGTTATGAAAGGGGTGCAGAGAGGCATTCTATAATTAGGCTGTCAAAATATTCCAGGCCTAAAGAACTGACATCTGCATGGTCTTTGAAAGAATTGGCTTGAAGAGATGAAGTTGAGAACCCTTCCATCCTGTCAGTCAATGAGGGAAGGAGCCATGCTCCTGTTCAGGGCTCTATTCTCAGTCCTGTGCACAGTGTTTGGAATATAATAACAGATTGATGTGCATGTTGAATGAATTATGGATGCATACGTAGATGTGATAGAATCGGTAGGCTTAGCACATATTTATTTTGGATTTCAAAGTAGAAGAAAAGACCTAAAACCAAAGAGCTGTTCAAGCCCTGGTGTCTGGTAAGCACAGAGTTCCAATAAAAAATCAGGAAAGTCACAGCCATGCTGTGTGAGTTATGAGCCAATCACTACTCAGCTGTTTGCAGTGCCTTTGGGTGCAGTTGGGATACGATGAAAGTTACTCTAAATATGCTCTTGCTGCCTCTGTTATTGCCACTTAGAAACACTCAGAGCAAGAGAAATAGATGAACCTGGTTATTTTTTTTTTTGAGGGAGAACATGAGCTACTATGTACCAAATTCAAATCAACAATGAGTGCTTTGAGGCCAGATGATTAAATGGAATAACAACATCCCTGGCAAACGTGATTAAGGGAAAAGATTAGAAAAGCATGTGAGAAATAGAAAGCATTATTAAAAATATGTCAGCTTTTGGTATTTCATCTCTAACCCTTTCAGAAGATCCGTTATTCCAACAAACTTCGTGTAAGAAAAATGATAGTGACATTTACTGAAGAACTGCAAACAATATAACTTTCCATTTTAATGTTCCATATTTCTCATATTTATCTAGAACTCAGAAAGGTTGTATATTTGTATTTAAATTCAAAGTGGGTTTTATTATCCACTTCTTTTTGAAATCACTAAAATATTTTCTTTTGACATCTGCATAAAGTCCGAAGGTTTATGAGTTTTTCTGCAAGTGAGTAAGTAGCGATATTTGAATTAGCTCTAGATATTTTAGCTGTTTTTGTCACTGATTCCATTTTAAAAGCTTTTATTTTATACCTATATAGATTTCTCATAGTAATTTGCTTTCCAATAACTAAATTATCAGGCTCAAAATTAAGGTATAATTCACTTTTCTTTTATCAGGATGATTCAAATGAGCCTTTTTGGGGAGTTAACCAATATGTTTGTATGACATTTACCTTCTAAAATTCTATAATTAAGATTCTTTGGGGAGCTGCTGTGCTTAAGTTAAGGTATAAAATTTACATACTTAGTGTTATTATCTGAATGTTTGTGCCGCCACAAAATTCATACATTGAAATTATAACCACCAAGATGATGGTGTTAGGAGGTGGCATTATCGGGGAGATGATTAGGTCCTGAAGGCCAAACCCTTATCAATAAGATTAGTCCTATTATAAAAGAAGCCCAAGGGGGCTCTTTTGCCTCTTGTAACAGGTGAGGACTTAGCTAGGAGTTACCATTTATGAACCAGACAGCAGCACTCACCAGATATTGAATCTGCCTCCACCTTGTTCTTTGACTTCCCAGACTTCAGAACTGTGAGAAATAAATTTGTTGTTTATGAGCCACATTAAGGTGTTTTATTATAGCAGCCAAAATGGACTAAGACACTTGGTTATGATGTCATCATTAGGTAATTACCTACAAACTGTTGCGGATTTCTCAAATGCTTATATGGGTAGTCTGCACTATGCTCCCCAGAACCCTTCCCTCTGTGTCCTGGTTAGAGTGGGCCACAGGGGATATGCTTGTGGGCTATTTGAAGCATAGAAGTGAAGCAGCTTCGCGTAGCTCACACGTGTTTGCTGCTGTTCCTGCAACTGCTCATCTTTCCCTTCAGTTTCTTTGATTCCTGGGTCAGGTGTGTATATAGTACTTAGCCCCATAACAAAAATCCCTGGCTCTGCAAGGTCCCCGTGCCGTCAATATCATTACAACAAGACCTGGCACTGGTCTCCATGTTTCCTGTGGACTTCAGCTCCTGCCGCACGGTTACAGATTGTTGTTACTGTCCTTTGCTTTTTGTGCATGTTTCCCTCCCGACTGCCTAGCCTGTGGACTTTAAGCATCAGACACAAAGAGCCTTGAGCCTTGATCTGCAGTGTATCATATGCACTCCGTGTAATTATATCACACAAATTGTGATTCTACATATTTCTAAATGTTAATGTTTATTCAAATTTTCCATAATGGCTAATAAGAAATTATTATCTCAAATTGTTCTTGGAACTAAACGGAAGTTGAGTCAACATGTAAGATAGTATGCTGAAGTTTACAACAGTTTTAGGATATTTCTAACAATTCTTAGGTGGTTATGTTAACAGGGCTTTAAGGGAAATGGAAGCAGCCTTCAGAATACAATTGTGTAGTTTCACACTAAGAACCTCATACAAATACTTAATCCAACATGGTTCAAAATGGTTTCTGAAGAACACAAGTTCTGCCAGAAGTTCTGCCAGAAACCACCTACCTTTCCATTCCTTCTTTTCACTCATTTGCATGGCACATAGAACCGTGCCAGGCATTGTTCCAGGTACTGGGTTACATCAATAACCAAACCAGGGAATGGATACTGCCCTCTTGAGCTTATACTCCGGAAAGACAGAACACAAATCCATAACTGCCATAACAGGATGATATGTTGTATGCTAAATCATATAGATAAAATTGAAAGGTGACACATGGGTGTCAAAAGGGGTGGAAGCACTGAAGGGGAAGGTGCACGTTGCAATTCCAAACAGAATGGCCAGTGCAGGCCTCCTAGGGAGAGGCTAACAACAGTGATGAATATCTTATATTCTGGGAACAGCCATGCCAAGGCCCTAAAGTGAGTCATGACTGTGTCTGAGCCATGGCAAGGCAGCCTGCGTGGTGGGACTGGAGCCGGAGGTTTCAGGGGGGAGGCCCTGGGAGGGCAGCATGTAAGGACTTAGGGATCATTTTAGGGACTTGGGCCATTTTCTTCTCCTTGGGCTTCAGTTTGTATTAGAATGAGATGGGAGCCATCTCTGAGTTTGAAATGACGATTGACATTTTCAGAACAAAACATTTTTGAAGGCTCTTCTGGCTGCTGCAGGAAGAATTGACTTTAATGGGGCAAATTACACTGCACTAATCCAGGTGAGTGTCATGACTCCTGACAGCAGAACTGCAGGGGAGGTGCTGGAAACAAGGAGTTAGTCTATCGCTGTATTTTAGAAGCAGAGCCACAGCATTTTTTAATGGACTCGAAGTGAAGTGTGATTGAGAGAGAGAAGTTGCGGGTGGAGTCACTTTCCCCAAAAATGAGGAAGGCTTTCGGGGAACCAGTTTGGATGGTAAGAACAGATGTTCATTTTTTTGATAGGTTCAATTGGAAATGCTATTAGATAGCCAAAATAAGTTTCTAACAGGAGTGAGATAGAATTTTTAAAAGGGTACTGATAAGTTTGAAAAGTCTGCATATACAGCCCCTTCTTGATTAAAAAACAAAACAAACAAACAAAAAACACCTTTTTGATTTTGCTTAAGCAAAAGGGTCTTTAACTTGCTTCACCTAAGCATCCTTTTAAGAATAAATGTAAGTCATAGCTACCGATAATCCATTAAGCAATTGTCCCATGGAGCAGTTTGGGAAGTGCTGAAAACCGATGGGCAGGATAAGCCAAGCAGGTACAGGAAAATCTAGATTCACAAAGTGAATGGTGAACCGTTACGCATTTGAAAGCATGACTGAAAGAATTACCAAGCCCTAAGGTATCAGAAGTATTTTTGCAATTAAACACCATTTTTCAATAAAATACCTATTGCATATGGGAAAGTATTCCCACACATTACAGTAATGCTTCCTTAGTGGACATACATGTGACATGGGATCTGAGTCCATGGTCTCTCACGTCATTCACCCTTTCCTGGCCTCCTAAACTGAGCAGATTTATTCAGGAAAAAGTTCGTTCAGTCATTAAACCGACACTGATTGGGTGCATCCCACACGCCAGGCATTGCTCTATGGACACGGAACAGGGACAGACAGTGTGACTGGAGCTTATTCTCTAGTGAGAAGACATTGAAGATAAGCACAGAAGCTGGAAGCAAAATAGACTGTTACAGTCACTATGGAATGGAATAAAGAATAGCTCAAAATAAGATATGCCACTTAATGTAGTAAAAACAAAAACTTTTGCTTCTATAAAGACATAAAAGAATTATTAAATAAGAGCAGCAAGTAGTCTTCAAGGGGCTATGTGGCCATAGCCCACAGGAGTAAAAGGATTAAAAAGGACATTGTTCACTTATTTAGATGTTCCTTAGTTCTGATACCCATCCCCTAGGAACATTTTTTTTTAATTAGTAGGCTTTACTTTTTATAATAGTTTTAGATTTAGAGCAAAATTGAGCAGAGACTACAGAAAGTTCCCATACATTCCCTTCCCCTGAACAGAGTTTCTCCTAATATTAACAACTTGCATTAGGAAAACACATTTGTTATTAAGTACATTATTATTAAGTACACAGTTTACATTAAGGTCCACTCTTTATATTGTAGAGATCCATGGGGTTTTGATGAGTGCACAATGTCACGTGTCTACAACAGTAGACAGTACAGATACAGAAGAGTGTCAGTGTCCAAAACTTCACTGTATCACCTATTCAATCCCCTTCCTCCAAGACTCTTAGCAACTACTGATATTATTGTCTCTAGTTTTGCCTTTTCCAGAATGTCAGGTTGTTGTAATTATATACTGTAAAGCCTTTTAAGACTGACTCCTTTCACATAGTAAAATAATTTAATGTTCTTCTGTGTCTCTTAGTAACGTGATGTCTCATTTCTTTTAATCACTGAGTAATATTCCATTGTATGGATGTATCATAATTTTTGGTCGCTTCCAGTTTGTGGTGATTAAGAATAACCATAATAAACATTTATAAATGCTATAGACATTTGTGTGCAGTTCTTTGTGTGGACATATGTTTTCACATCAATTGAGTATGTACCTTAGGATAATAATGGCAGGATCATATAGTAAAACTATGTTGAGCTTAGTGAGAAATTGCCAAACTGTCTATAAAGTGGCTGTACTACTTTGCATACCCACCAGCAAGTAATGTAAGTACCTATTACTCAATGTTTGCCAATATTATGTATTGTCATTTTTTGGGTTTTAGACTTTCTACTAGGTGTGTGGTGGTATCTTCTTGTGCTTTTAATTTGTATTCCCTATTTTTTGGCCTTCTATTCTGTTCCACTGATCTATGTTTCTACTCTTTGCCTAATACCATAGCGTTCTAGTAAGTCATGAAGTTAGGTAGTGTGAGCTCTCCAACTTTGTTGTTCTTCTTCAAAATTGTTTTGACTATTCTGGGTGAATTTGTGTGTGTGTGTGTGTTTTCTTGTAAACAGTAGAATCCATGTGTAGATATCCACAAAAAGTTTTGTGATTTTGACTGAGACTGCATTGAATTTACAGATAAAGTTGGTTAGAATTGTCATCTTAACAATTTTGAGGCTTCCAACCCATGAATATGGATTATATTTCTATTTAATTAGACCCTCTTTGATTGCTTTCATCAAAATTTTATAGTTTTCTGCATATAAATTGTGCACTTACTTCTTTAGATAGTTACCTAATTAATTCATTTTTTGCTTCTATTTAAATGGTACTATGTTTTTAATATCAAATTTAAACTTTTCATTGCTAGTATATAAGAATTCAATTAAATAAAGCATAACAACTTTGTATCTTGCAACCTTGTTATAATTACTTATTAGATCCAGAAGTTTTTGGTCAATTCTTTGGTATTTTTTTCACATAGATAATTATGTCATCTATGGAGGAAAAAAACAAAGTTTTTACATCTCTTCCCAATCTGTGTACCTCAGATTTCCTTTTCTTGCCTTACTGCATGAGCCAGCACGCCAGTCCAGTGGGGAATAGCAGTGGTGAGAGGACATCTTTACTTTGCCCCCAGCTTAGGAAAAAAGCACCTTATCTCCTATTATTTAAGTCTGGTGTTGCCTGTAGGTATTTTTGGAGATGTTCTTTATCAAGTTGAAGAATTTCCTTTGTCGTCCTAATTTGTTGACAGGTTTTATCATTAATTGTTGCTTATTTTTTCAATCAAATTTCTACATATATTGATATGATCCTATGATTTTTATCATTAGCCTATTGATGGGATGGATGGATTATATAATTATTTTCTAGTGCTGAACTAGCTTTAAATATGGGATAAATCCCACTTTTTTGTACTGTATAATTCTTTTGATGCCTTTCTTAATTTGAATTGCCAGAATTTTTTTGAGGACTTTCCATTCAAGTTCAGAAATGATATTGGTCTTGTAATTCCTTATCTGGTTTCGGTATTAGGGTAATCCTGGCCTTCTAGAATGAATTCGTCATCTACAGTTTGGAAGGGATTGTGAAGATTTGGTGACATTTCTTCCCTAAATGTGTAGTAGATTTTACCACTGAAAAATGGTAGACCCGCTGTCACCTGCTGGTTTTTTCTTCTTTTTTTTCAGGTTATTAGTTATTGATTCATTTTCATAAATAGATATAATTCTATTCAGATTATCTGTTCTCTTTGTGTGAGTTTTGGTAGGTTTTGTCTTTTAAGGAATTGTTCCTTTTCATCAAGGTTGTCAAATTTGTGACAATAGAATTGTTTAATAATAATAATATTTCTTGTTACCCATTATATACCATAACCATGAGATCAGTATTGACAACTCTTTTTGTTTCTGATATCCATATTTTTGTCTCTTCTCTCTCTTTTAAAATTTGTCTTCTCTGTTTCATTCATTTTTAATTTTCATCCTCTTTTTTCTTCTAGCTGGACATTTGAAATTTTGTTGATTTTTTTTCAAAGCTCAAGCTTTTTGCTTTATTGATTTTCTCTATTCTTATTTACATTTCATTGATTTTGGTCTAATTTTTATTATTTCTTTTCTTCTGTTAGCATATGCTTATATTGCTTCTCTTTCTCTAGTTACCTAAAGTTGAAACTTCAAATACTGATTTTAGATGTTTCCCTAAACATTGATTTTGCTTTATCCAACAAATTATGATGTTATCTTTTCAATTTCATTTAGTTAAAAATATTATTTAATTTCTTTTGAGACTTCTTCTTTGACCCATGTATCTTAGAAGTGTGTTCTTTATTCTTCCAAATTTGGTGGTTCATACCCTATAATTATGTTATTGATTGCTACTTTAATTTCATTGCGGTCCAAGAGCATACATTGTACGATTTCTATTCTTTTAAATATTTTAAGTTGTGTTTTATGGGTTTATCTTGGTGAATGTTCTATGTGAGCTTGAGAAGAATATGTATTCTGCTATTGCATGGTGAAGTAGTCTACAAATGTTAATGAGTTGCAGCTGATCAATGGTGCTATTAAGTTCAACTATGTCCTTGTAATTTTCTGCCTGCTGGATCTATTTCTGACAGAGGGCTGTTGAAATCTAACTATAACTAATAGTGGCTTCATTCATTTCTCTTTATAGTTCTATCAATTTTTGCCTGACATATTTTGATGATCTCTTGTTAGGTACATACACATTAAAGTTTGTTAAACCTTTTGAAGAATTGATTCCTTTATCATTATGCAATTACCTTATTTATCACTGATGATATTCCTTGTGCTGAAATTCATCTGATATTAGTACAATTATTTAAACTTTGTTTTGATCAGTGTTAGCAGAGTGTATTTTTGTCCATCTTTTTCTTGATAATCTTTCTCTGTTTTATTTTTAAAGTCTGTTCCTGTAGACAACATATAATTTGCCCTTTTTTATTGACTTTGCTAGTAATTTGTGTTTTTTGTTTGTTTGTTTTTTGGTTTTTTTTGAGACAGAGTCTTACTCTGCAACCCTGGGTAGAGTGCCATGGCATCAGTCTACCTCACAGCAACCTCAAACTCCTGGGCTCAAGCAATCTTCCTGCCTCAGATTTCCGAGTAGCTGGGAGTACAGGCACATGCCACCATTCCCTGCTAATTTTTCTATGTTTTTTGTAGAGAGAGGGTCTCACTCTTGTTCAGCCTGGTCGAAACTCCTGAGTGTAAGTCACCCAGAGTGCTAGGGCTATAGGAGTGAGCTGCCACACCCAGCCAGTATTTGTCTTTTAACTGGTATTTAGACCACTGATATTTAAAGTGATTACTTACACAGTTAACACCTACAATATTTGTATTGTTTTCTATTTGTTATACTTATTCTTTGTCATTTTTAATACTTCTTCTTTTTAAGCCTTTCCTGCTTTTAAGTAAATATTTTATTAAATTCCATTTTTCTCCTCTCTTAGCATATTAATTAAAATCTTTAAGAAATAGTTTTAGTGGTTCTCTTAAAGTTTGCAATACCTATTTACAATTATTCTAAGTCCGCCTTCAAATTATACTATAATGCCACAAGTAATGCAGGTACCTTAAAACCTTTGCCCAAAACATGAGGTGATTTTTCTCTATTCTTCACCACTGGGCCTGAGCAGAGGTCCTGGAGGTAGGACCCATGAGAACCCCTAAGGCTGGGCCCACGGGCACCTTTTACTCTCCACATTCAGCCCCAGCAACACGTCAAAGCTGCTATGGAAATTTTCTGCGAAGTTATGGACGCCAGCGATGCTGCTCCTGATGAGCTGATTTCGGCTAGGATTCCTGTGTTTATCTGTCTCTTCAGGTTTTCGGGTGGCAGTTTTCCCTGGGACCCTAATGCTTATTTGGATCTAAGAAAAGACATTGGCTTTCACTTTGCTTAGGTTTTTCTTGGTGGAGGAATGAGTGATGATTTCAAAGCTCTTTGAATGTCAGTGCTGAAATCAGAAGTCCCAAAAAGAACAATTTTTTCATGTGTATTTGATAATCAATGTCTATTTTTATTTTTTATTATTTCATTTATTTTATTTCAATTAAATTATAAGTTTCTACACTTTTTTTGACAGTAATATTACCTACCAGAGACATCTAGAAGCAGAACTCATTTAAAGAATAAGAATCAGGGTGACAGCTGTGATTTGCCACAATGTAGGCACATGACACATCTCTGCATCTTTCTTATCTAGGTCATCAAATATGACATGTCTGATTTCAGATAAAAAGTTTAGTTTATTATATCTCAAACACTAAGTAGTACCACTAATCAAAGTATGCACCTAACCTATCGACACAGTTTTGCCATCTTAACGTAGCTCGTTTATGCCAGCAGCAAAGAAGTCCGAGAGCAAGTGGCGATGAAATCTCGAAAGGCATTTTCCAGAGCTTGTTGAGAACTGAATATTTTTCCTTGCAAGAAGTGGTCCAAAGCCTGGAAGAAGTGGTAGTCAGTTGGTGCAAGGTCTGGTGAATACGGTGGATGACAGAGAGTGTCCAAGTCCAGCTTCTTTAGTTTGAGCAGTATTGTTTGTGCAACATGTGGTCTGAGCATTGTTTTGCAAGAGGACTGGCCTGTCTCTGTTGACCAATCTTGGCTGCTTAGTCACAAGCAACTTCATCATTTCTCCCAATTGGTTGCAGTAGACATCACTGTAATCGACTGACCAGGTTTCGTGAAGCTATAGTGAATGCACCAGCACTGGACCACCACACAGACACCACTAGGTTTTTTATGATGTATTTTCAGTTTTAGACTGTGTTGCGACACTTCATCCTTATCCAGACACTGTGCTCAATGCTTGTGATTGTCAGAAATAATCCATTTTTCATCACACATAATAATACAGTATAGAAATGGTTCACCTTTATGTTGTGACAGCAAAGAAAGGCAAACTTCTAGAAGATTTCTCTTCTGATGCTGGTTTAATTCATGCAGAACCCATCTACCCAGCTTCTTTACCTTGCCCATTTGTTTCCAATGGCTCAATATTGTTGGAATAGTAACATCAAACCTTGCTGCTAATTCACGCATAGGTTGAGATGGATTTGCTTCCACTACAGCTTCCAGTTCATCATTATCCACCTTGGTCTCAAGTCAAACATGTGGCTCCTTTTCAAGATTAAAATCACCAGAATGGAACTTCTCAAACCATGGATGTACTGTGCTTTCATTAGCCACATCCTTCCCAAACACTTTGTTGGTATTTCGAGCTGTCTGTGCGGCACTGGTTCCATGATGGAACTCATATTCAAAAATAACATGAATTTTTGACTTATCCATGGTTTCACAAAAATTGGTCTAAAAAAATTGAAGGATAATCACAAGCTAAAACATGCTTTTGCAAGACTGAGGATGTACCTTCACCACAAAAATGAACCAAGAAGTGTCAAAGTGAAATGTCAGAGATATCAACTGTCAAACTTGGTGCTCAAGGAAATTGGACATTTCTTACATAATAAACTAAATAATTAACAATTAATGGAGATGTTCAGTGAGTCACTGCCTCACTATGAGCCTACAAGCTCTTGGCACTCACAACTATGATAAAACTAGAGTTTTACTAACAGTATGTTGTGACTTATTCAGAATTTATCAGTAGGGTTCAACTTAGATTTTAGTATATAAACTGTGATATGTTAATCAACTAAATAAAAACTTTTCTAATTCATTATGTCTTACATGACTTAAAACTAAATTGATACTTACTTTTGTTACTTATCTAGTAGATAATGATTTCGACATTCTGAAAGGAAACTGGCATCATTGCTCATTTTTCATAAATTAAAGGTGCCAGGACTAATTTGGACAAGAGATTGATTTAAAACATAACCCTTGAATCTATATTGAATTTTTATGTTTTCATGTTGTGGAATAAATCAAGCATTTGTGTATTTACTTGCCTGCCTACCTGAAGTTGTCACTCAACGTCAATAACAATACTTTTTTATATAAAGCTCTGTGATGTACAAATTATCATAAACTAAAAAATGTTGGCCTTTCATAGAATATTTAAACTGGAAATTGATTATATTAACAAGGTAAATAAATCTAGTTAAGCTCAAATATTCTTTTATACTCAATAAATTGCCATCACTTTATTAGGTCATAGAAACTTTTTCAGATGCAGAAGAATTATATGTATTTTTGAAATATTAGATAAATCATTAAATGATTTATTTACCTAAAGTGAGGTACACCCACATGATTTCAATCTGTTTTAAATGGAGTTGAAAATGAAACTATCTGGCTGGTAGATGTTATAAAATAGAACCCAGAATACCACTAAACAATTATGTGATATAGTCCTATATTGCTATAAATAGATGTTATTTTTGTCTAAGGGTATAGATGGTCTATAAACTTTTCTCAAGTCCCATTTCCAAGTTATATACTTAATGCATCAAGAAAATCCTTACCATTTATTAGATATTATACTGTTATATGTCTTATGGATGGTCACAGAAGACACCCAATCAGAATATATATAAATTCACTTTTTGTTAATTTTATTAATTTTAGTTGTTAACTAATTATCCTGTTTCAATTTTATTGATGATTATGGAAGATACCTAATCAAGATTTATATTAATTAGTTAAACTTAACTCCACAAATTTTTCTTTCTATAGAATTTATAGGAAAAGTATGATTTTCTTTCATTATTGAGTATAATATTTTTCAAAGACAAGGAATTGCTTAGTTATTTCTAGCTCTTTAATCCTTAAAACTGCAGAGATTTATTTTTCCTTTTGGTTTTCCGCTTTATCTCTTTCTGTTTGGTTTGACATTGTGAGGTGCTTTCTGCCTCACTAAAAGTATGATAATGAGGCTTGTCTAATTGAAATGGAAATCTCTTCAGAAATCCCTATAATTAAATTTATTGTGAATCATAAACAACAACTCTTTAAGATATAGAAAATGTTGCATATTGATTCATAGTTAAATGCTTAAGCTGTTATGGGTTGGTTATTCTCAAATTAACTGTCCCTTTTAGTATTCTCTCAATTACATAAATGGTCTGGGGAAACATCAACGGACCCTGCATCAGTCATCTCACTCATGAGGTAAAGTGTTTATAAGAAAATAATTTTAAAAAAATGAACTGAGAAAGAATTTTTTAACCCATAAATTGAATCAAAATAAAGTGACATATTTAGGGAAACAAATAGCAGGTACCTTTCAATTAGTCACAGAATTTCAAATGCAGTAAATATTTATGTTCTTAACTTAATTTTTAAAAAAAATCTTTAATCTCTGAGAGAGAAGTTTAAGGTTATTAGACTGCCATTTTCTGCTATACAAATATCTGGAACATTGATAACATTGGTGAAATCATTTTAGGGATCATTCTTGTCATTGTCATTGTTATAAAGTTATAGATATAAAAGCTAATACAGTTCACATCATAATTTAATAAGAGGATGAGTTCAGGACATAAAAAAATACTTTCAAATATTTCCTCAAATCTGTTCTTTATATAATTAATCAGCATATATTTATTGAAACTTTAGTGGATGGATGAAAAATGCAGAAAACCAAGGCCCTACACATAAATCACTTACTACCTAATTGAAAAAAGAAGTTGATTTTATTTGTGAAACATGGGTATTTGATAAAATTAGTAAGAGCTTTTTCCAAACAAAGAGCTCATGAGAAGTCAATGAAGCCTGTGGAAGATAGCTTTGAGAAAACTCTATAAAGAGGCCTAAGATTTTTAGTACTTGCTTCTTGGTACTAAATGAATAAAAAAATCTGGGTAAAGTATTGTAAAATTTTGAACTTCTTATATTTTTGTATATCAGCTTGATGAACTTTACCAGGATGTTTGTATACTTATTCACTGTATAACAGATTGAATAAGTTGTCCAAAGTTTCATCAACTAGGGTGAACTTGTAATTGTAATCCTCTTATGAAATATGTTTATCATATATATGTTTATATTTATTTTGGAAGTATATCATGTAAGTAGGTGAAGACAAAATAATTTTTCCTCTGCCTTTTGGGTACTTAATTGGAACAGACCCTTGTAACAAAACACAGACTAACAAGAGAAAAACAGTTTATTAAAATGTATACGTCACCTATAATGGGACATAACCCAGAGAAATTAGCATATTTCAAGAGTAGATCTCAAAGAGGTGGTTTTGACTTTTGGCTTAAATACCATTCTTTGCTGAAACAAAGAAAGAAGGGTGTGGGAAAGGGCAGTTGTGGATTGCCAGGAAAAGCATAGTAAATAAGAGCAAAGTTTGTTATGTAGACTTCAGTTAATGCCTTCTACACGGATATGGATTTTTAGTGGTTTAGAGCCATCCTTTTCTTCCTGGTGCAGAGAGGGAAACACATTTACAAACAGATATTTTCTTACGTATGTAAATTTCTTTTACAAAAGGGTAACTTCTGCTCTGTTTTCCAAGCTCCTGTGTCTGACATTTCCCAAAATAATGAGTTCAAAATAATTCGTGTTAAAGAGGCGTATGTGGGGTGCATAGTCTGGCCTTCCCCAGTCATATTTCAGCAGCTGATGGGCCTGAGCCCAATCCTTTCCCCATTTGAAACTTCTATATGAAGTTTCATAGTCCAGAAGATGAGCTGGTGGATTATCCCATAAGCAATTGAAGAGGCATTTCTATGGAAACAAACAAACAAAAAACAATGGTTGGTTAATAGTTGGAGAAAATTATAAACCACTTTCTGAGTCTGTAGATCAGTCAGTGGAGAAAATTTCTAAATGTGGGTTGGATCCAATCTGTAGTTTGAATGTCTCCAGTGATGTTGATGTTCCTGCGAACGTTCTGAGTGGCCCATACACCGACAGCCCAAGTTTATACCTACCTGAGCTGTTGTAGTGATTTTTCTGATGTTTATATCAAGCTGTTCAGCTTCATTTTGCAAGGATTTAGGAAAAGGGCAGATTTATTCTTAGTTATTCCTACTCAGAAGGGTGAAGAAAATTGGAAATGCTAGTTTGGAAAATCATAGCCAGATATTGGAGGAAATTAAGAAAAATTCAAAATCCAGTTCATTTTGCAGATAGATAACAAAACCACAAAGACAATGAACAGGACTAGAATCTGACAGGGCCACTATGATTTTTCTCTCTCCAGTCACCCCCATTTTTACCAAAGACTATCACAATAAGATTAATTTGTTTACAAATTAAATCTAGTCTCATTAAACTTGGCTATTTACATAAGTGAGCAAAAATAGTAATTGAACATATAGGCTCCTTTTAAGTCTGTTTTGCTGGAATGTATAATAAGGAATATCAGATTAAATTTTTAAAAGCCTTTCAAGCCTAGGAAGCCAAAGCAAGGACTCAACATTAGCCTTCACCTGCAATACCTATGGGGTTTCAATTAATTCCCAAGATATGCTGAGGCTTCTGGGCCAGCTTGGAAGTTATCTAATTTACTCAATACTTAAGGCCAGGACATCATTTTAGGAAGGTTCTAGGTCAGTATTTTTCCTTTAAGGGGCTCTATTGACTTTATAAAGTCAACGTTAGTTCCTTAAAACTGTCCGGTGATATCCGACTCTGTGCACATACTCAGCTCATGGGAATACTCATTCTATTTTACAGAATAAAGTACTGTACACTTCTAGAATTGCAAATAAAACCAATTAAGATCTCGAAACTAAATTTGTTCAGTAATTTTGTCTTTCGACATATCCATAAGCACAGCACTATTCAGAATCGTTTCACTGCCCTAAAATGTCTTCTGTGCATCGACCACTGATGCTCTGCCCCTCTCAGCAAGTCCCTGGAAGTCTCTGATTATTTTACTGTCTCTATAGATTTGCCTTTCCAGAATGTCATATCATTGGATCACAATGTATGTACTATTTTCAGAATTTTTTTCACTTAGTAATATGCATTTAAGTTTACTCTATGTCTTTTCATGGCTTGTCAGATAACTTTTTATCACCAAATAATATTCTATTGTATGGACATATCACCTATGCTTATCTAATCACCTATGGAAGGATAATTTGTTGCTTTTAAGTTATTGGCAATTACTAATAAAAATACCATACACATTTGTGTGCAGCTTTCAGCATAGACATACATGTTCAAGTCAGTTGGATAAATTGCTATAAACCATATATTAAGACTCTGATAGACTGAATATGAAACTGCCAAATTGTCTTGTCAGTTTTATTTTAATTTTACCTATTTCAATAGGTGTGTAGTGGTACCTCATTGTTGTTTTAATTTGTTTTAATTTGTAACTGCTTAATGACAAATGTTCCTGAGTATTTTCTTTGCATATGCTTATTTGCCATTTCTAAATATTGTTTGGTGAGGTGTTTGTTCAGATCTTTTGCCCACATATTTAGTTGAGTTGTTAGTTTAGTTGCTGTTGAATTTCACAAGTTTTATATATTTTGGATATGAATCCTTCCTCAGATATGTGTTTTGTAAATATTTTCTCCCAGTATGAGGCTTGTACTTTCATTCCCTTAACAGTACATTTTGTATATCAGACTTTTTTCCTTTTTTAAAATGTTAATAATGTTCAACTTATTAGTTTTTTTGTTCATGGATCTTGCTCTTGGTGTTGTGTCTAAAATCTCATTGCCAAATCAAAGTTTAACTGAATTGCCTCCCGTAGTTTCTTTTGAAAGTTTTCTAGCTTTGCATTTTACATTTAGTTATATAATTTGTTTTGAGTTAATTTTTGTGAACTGTGTAAAGCTTGTGTTTAGATTCATTTTTTACCCATGATATCCAATTTTCCTAGAACCATTTGTTGAAAAGACTATCTTTCTCCATTTAATTGTGTTTACTCATTTGTGAAAAATCTGTTGTCTGCATTTGCATAGGTCTGTTTATGGATTCTCTATTCTGTTCCATTGATCCGTGTGTCCATTCTTTCACCAATACCACACTGTCTTGATTATTGGAGCTTATATGTCTCAAAGTCTGGTAGTTTTAGCTCCAATTTTGGTCTTCATCTGCATTATTTTGACTAGTTGAGGTCTTTGTCTTTCCATATATTCTTTGTGATCATTTTGCCAATATCCCTAAAATTGCATTATGGGAACTTGGGATTCCATTGAATCTATAGATGATGTTGGGAAAAACTGACATCTTAATATTGAGACTTACTTTCCATGAACATAGAATACCTCACCTTTTTAAAAAAGTTTCTCTCTTCAGATTTTTGTGGTTTTCCCTATTTAGATCCTGTACTAACTTTATATCCTATGAATTTGCTAAAATCATTCATAAGTTTCAGAAATTTTTTTGCTGTATGACTGGGAATTTTTACATAGACATTCATGCTTTCTACGAACAATACTTTTATTTCTTCTTTCCCAGTCTGTATCATTTTTCTTTTCTTTTCCTGTCTTTTTTCATAGCTAGGACTTCCTCAGAATGTTGAAAGGGGTTATGAGAGAAGACATCTTGCTTTGTTCCTGATCTTAGGGAAAAACAAGTAGTTTCTCACCATTAAATATGGTGTTAGCCATGGGAGTTTTGCTGACATTTTCTTATAAATAAGATTGAGGAAGTTCTTCTCTATTCTTAGTTGACTGAGAATTTTATCATGCATGGGGCTGATATAATGGATTATATTTATTGATTTTTGTAGTCTTTAAATAGCCTTTTGTACCTGAAATAAATCCAACGTGGTGGTGTGGATTATGGTTTTTATTATTTTAATAAATTTTGGAATTTGATTTGCTAATATTTTGCTGGCTCTACATGTTAAAGAGCATGTAGTCAGAATTCTGTAATTCTCCATTGTCTTTGTCTTTTTTCTTAATTATGCACATGTCTAATGCCAGTTTGATTTTGTAGAATCCTTTGTTCTTAAAATCAACTAGCTTAACTGGTATTTCTCACTACTGATCTTCCTTTACCAAATCTCCAGAGAAATTATGTGCTATGTATATGAATATATAAGTATATATCTCACAGGACCATTTTCTTGCATTTTATATTTTAACACATCTCTTTCAATCTTTATGTTAAAAATCTTTGTCTGCCTGTACTGATCTCATTGCTTTATATTTTTTACCTACATTCACTCACATTTTCACAGATCTTTTCCTTATATTACATTTGAAACTTTTCAGTCTTTTTGACTTTTAATAGTTTTTCTTTTCTTTGAAATGTTATTTTCAGCCTCCATCTAATCCTTTAGATTGGCAAATTCTCTTTTAATATCATTCTACTTTTATTATCTCACTTTTATGCCTTACATATTGAATTAAAGTACTTAATAGCATATAGTAAATAATATAATTTTGAATACATAAAGCAAGTGTGAAAAATTTCCTTCAGTACCTTGAGTTATGTTGTCTTCTCAGTTCATTTTCTCATCAATAGTATGTTACTTTGTTCCTTTGTTTTTTCTGCTTCAATATAGGCAGTCCCCGGGTTACAGATGACCCAACTCACGGCATTCTGTACTTAGGAACGGGCTCTCAAGGTTCCCCATGGGATAATTTATAACTAAATAATTAAACTAATAACTCAGGAACTAGTTTCTCCCACACATGTAAAAAACCTGCATGGCATAAGCGGGTTGTTGGCACAGCATCTTTATGCTAGTGACTAGTCCTACTGTTTATGTGGTCGTTTACACACAGTATCCCCTTTGTCTTAATTTTTTTATTCAATTTTGTGTGTCTATGTTTACCCTCATGACCATGCCTCCCAAGACAAAGTCCACTGCAAGTCCAGGTGAGCCTACAGTGAAGAGAAACGTGATTACAGTGGAAACGAAAGTAGAAAATATTAAGTGTTCCAAGAAAGGCCAGATGCCATCATTCATTGGGGAAGAATTCGGCTTCAGTCGATTGACTGTAAGAACAATTATAAAGGATAAAGTAAAAATAATGGAACATGTGAAAGGCTGTGCTCCAAAGAAAGCATCAATTATTACTAAGCAGCATAGTGGATTAATTATTGAAATGGAAAAGTTATTATTGATTCGGTTAGAAGATCTAAATAAGACTAGTATTCCTATTAGCCTAGAAGAGATACAACATTAGGTGAGGGTAACTTTTAATATTCTTTTTTGAAATTTCTCCTGTCCCTATCTAAACTTTTTGTATGAATTTGTTATGCTCTGTTTGAATTAAAAGAAAGAGCACAATAGTTTCTTGCAGGATGGGGGATGAACACAAAACACAAAAGAAAGACACAGACACACACTAAGACGGTACAAGACTGCAGTGCAGAACGCACCGGTCGTTTTATTTTTATACCCTAAAATATCAAAGTTACTTCCTTATATGTGACCACCCAGCCATTGCAGCAATGGCCATAAATTCCGGAACACATAGCCTAAGGGCACAGATGTCCCCTGACTCAAGGTTTCCAGGTGGTTGCTCAAAGCATAGGTCAGAGGCTGAGCGAAGCCAAGGTTAAGCAAGGCAGCCACAGGGGGGACTTTCCGTCCCCAGTTCCTCCTGGTTGGCCCCCTGGTGGCTGTGCCTGTCTTAGGTTGTTCCTCCTTGAGGAATCTTACCTGTCATTGACTATCCAGCCATCTTACAGGGCCAAGCAACAATAATAAGAACAATGTGCTTATCGTATGGCCTCTAGGCCCCTATTAACATGGGGGTGGGCATCTCTTGCCTATTGCAGAAACTCAGACCCTTTGTTATGCCTCTAAGCAGCAATTTTGTTTATTACATGGACTTTGTTTGTTACACATTACTCTTAAGCGTTCTGGGCAGGGCACGTATGCTATTTACTAAATTTAACTCTAAGCTGGATAAGTATTTTGTTAGTACCCAACAGTTTCTGTAACTTATTATTACAGCACAGGGATATTATTATTACTGTTATAGTGCTACATTATGTTATTATTAATACATTAATCCATTATGGTATTGTTGTTGTTATTATTATTACTGAATATATGTGCTGTTCATCAGGGATCCGAGTGACATACAAATCCAGCCTAAATATGCTCTCAGGAACGTATCTTGTCTGTAACCCAGGGGCCACCTGCAGTGTTTGTGTAATTGCCATGTGGTTTTTAACTCACATATGCACCATTCTTTTCTACCATTTCCTTTGATATAGTATGACAGATCTCTGTGCTCTTTTCTCACTATCTGTGTGACTTCTTTTTTTCCCTATGTGACCATTCTGTGTCCTGTTCTAGCCATGTGAATGCACCTGCAATAAATGATCAGAGTTGGGTAGGCATGTGGAGAGGGTGGGAGGACCGAGTGGAGCAGGCCACTGACGCCATATCCTCTTGTCAGAATACCAATCTTAACTTTCCTTCTGAAAATGTCTTTTTCATGCGGTGGGTTTTTTTTCCAACTTATTTGGGGGCTGTATCTCTTCCAATGCGACAGACACTTGGGTTTTGAATGTTTTCTTTGCCTGAAGTCAGTGTGTACTACAGTGTGTTCACTTCCACACTCACTCGGGCCAGTTATCACCCCCGATGCACCCGTTTCTCTCCAACCAGTCACTTCCTGTACACCTCTACCAAAACAGGAATATGCAATGATAGCCACTGAATTTTCCTGTTGATATCTGTAGTCTCAGGGGGAATTCTCTAAATTGTTATCACACACCTGTATGACTTCGGGATTGTGGAGGAAAGATTAAGGCTTAAGCTGGTCTGGGCTACATGCTCGGTCCCCACATTATTGGTTTTTTCCTCCTTGCTCATTAGTTTAAAATGTTAACTGCACCATATTAACATTTTGATGTCTAGGCTGTTTGGAGAATTCACTGCTGTGTTTTATAAAATATTTGTTAAATTTCATAATTGGTGGAGAAATGTCATAATGCAGTTTTAACCTGTTGTGTTAATGAAGAAAACACCTGTGCATTTTCCGAGCCATACATTTAGGCTTCTGCCCTGTCACTCGGCTGAAGCAGCTGTGATGGAGGCCACTGATACGCCTTCCTTATCACCCAGTCACTGTTTCCAGACCTAGTTTTACCCGACTCCACTCCAGCATTTATTATCGTTAATTTCTTTTTCTGTCTAAAAATCCTCTTTTCTGTTTTCATCACTTGCGTCATTCTGTCCTTACCACATCTGACCTACTTAACTGCTCCTCCAGTGCTGTTTGTGTACCTTTCTTCCTTTGGCTCCTAAGGAAGTCCCGCCCTTAGCCTGGTTTCTTTCCCTCCCTAAGTGGTCACCTCATCTGCATGCTTCCAGCACCTTCCTCTTTAATCACTGTCCCACACGAATGTCTGGTGAAGGTCTATTTCTCAAAATCCACACTTACTGGACACTTCTCAATGAAACATACAATATCCAAAGTTATAGTCATTGAATTTTTCCACTAATATTGTTCTTTTCCTATTTCTCTTGTCTTCGTAAGTGGAAATAGCCAAGCAGTCTGAAAGTTAAGCTCACCGCCGCCATCTTGCCCTTGGTTCTTGAGCTTCCACAAACAGTTAATGCAAGTTGGTGACTGCAAAATAGCACCTAAGTCAGGGACTGTCTCAGACTCACATTTCCTAACAAACACAAGGGTGCCCTAGGGCCTAGCAGCAGCCCCCCCCCGACACACACACACATACAAAATGCCCTTAATTACAATTGTGTGGTATGCTGGCTCCTTTCTACCTCAGTCATAGTTTAGGAGCTTTTCCTATCAGACCCAGCTTATCTTCCTGCTTCCAGAATTACCACCATCTGATCCTCTTCCCCACAGTCTGAGTGATCTTTTCAACACGTACTCCTGAGCATGTATGTTATTTGCCTGCCTAAACACTTCACCAGTCTCCTACCTGTCTAGCCTACGTGTCCAGACTCTTATCAGTTCATTTTGAGCCCCCTTGCCCCTCTGTCTTGCCCTTTAGCCCTCATCTCCTGGTGCTGGGCTCTGGTGACAACGTTCTGCACCAAATTAAAAAAGCATTATTCCATACAACACTGCCTGTGCTCATGGCACTCGCAACATTCCTGCGCTCTCCCCGTCCTGCAGCCCCGTCCACCTGGCTTTGTATTTTCCTATCTCATTGCCAACGTCATCCCTGTGAAGCCTTCTGACTCCCTGCTGTCCCCGCTTCCTCCTCTGCCCCCTCCCAGGATGCCGTTTATGTTGTGGACCTCTATGAATTCTAATTTTTTCAGAAAAATAACAGGATTATTCAATTATGCATATTTTTATTTCTGGTGTCTAGAAGTGCCAGTCATCCATGAGGACAGGATGGAATGATATCAATGAAAGTGACTGTCATTAGCTCTGAATAAGCATGCTTTAAAAAAGGGTAACAGTTTGGGTTTCTCAAAGGAATAAGGTTGCACACACCTACATCTGTCATGTTTTCCATGTACAAAGACCCCCTCCCCCATTGTTTTAGAAAGAAAGAACTAACTTATTCAAGTAACAAAAATTATTTTCAATATTTGTAAATGGCGTGCCATTGATCTATTGGTTTAATTTGTTTGTTTACTTTAGAGAATAGATAATGTAAATTGTTTATTTCCTCATCACTAAAGGCATCTACTGTACCAGAAAATTCTACTTTTATATGCCTTTGAGAGTGGAGATAGTCCTCGCTTGCCATTTTCTCATTTACTGACAAGCTCAGCACTCTGCTCTTGCCCACTTTAGATGAACAATGAATTAAACTGCTCATTTTTGACAACTCAACTCTCTGAGGACTTCTGGGCTCAAAAACATCAACGAATCAGTGTGTACAGTTATGAATTGTGCTGTTTAAGGTCATCTGGAAAAAATGAAGGGTGGGGTGAGCAGAATGATTTCTCATCACACAATTAAATGATGTTGAAGCATGTGGCCACTTTGTCGTTTCAGAAGTTAATGTATGTGATTCTTCATTCTCACTCCATCCAGGTATTGCATGACATAGGTTGATAACATTAATTTGCAGTATCTCTTTTCTTTAAAAAATAAACACAACAATTTTATCCTTTTCTTGCTGAAGGAGCAGGGCTGTGTCCTAAGGTTAAATCTATTTATGAGGAAAGGTGTAATAGACAGGTTCAAAGTGTGACCGATTTGACCCAGAGGAATTGATTCTGTTGTTTTACATTTTGCTTTGCAAGGTTCTTTTGAGAGGAGCGAAATGATGAAGCTCAATCTTTAGACTTATGATAATTAGAACACAACCAGCCTCGCTAGAAGATTGCTATATAAATATCACAGTCCTTTGTCCTATGCCATGTGGAAAGTAAATCAACATAAAATCCACTCATCTGCTGTTATGTTTATGGGGATCCAGACAGAACTGTGTCTTCACCAGATAATACATCAAGTTGACTGAATCTTACAGCACCGTGTACTAAGTTACTGCTGAGGAGGATGCACAGGCTTGGGACACATCTCAGCCTGTGGCTGCCTCGGTGCCCATGGTGTTTCTGAAGTGCAGTGAAACAACAGCCTCAGAGGGTGTGGGTGTGTGGTCAGGGGCTGAAGAGGATGTGCTTCCTCTTCCTTGTACCTTAGTATAGTGAGATACTGCTGCGCACCATTAATTAAATTGTTTACATACATCATTGCTTCATTGACAACCTTGAAGTTCTTGAATATTCAGTTCTTCAGACTTAAAGAAATGTCCCAGAATTTTGAGCTGTTTCTACATATGCAGAAACTAGAATGCAAACTACACTGGACAGGCAATTTTGTTTGAAATTTTGATTTTTGCTGTATTCCCAAGTGCCTAGAACAGGGACCAGCATAACAAATAAACAAATAATAAATGTATTATTTATGCTCAACAAATAGTTGTTGACTAACTATTGGATGAAAGGAGAAGCCGAATGTGTTTACTGGTGGTTACAGTCGGGCCTGGTCCCAGGAAAATCTGCAGATTGGTTGAGGGTCCTCCCCTTCCCTTTGGGATATCTATGTTTTTCCCAAACATCTGGCAGGTTTGGATCTCTCAGAAAGTGCCCACAGAGGCTGAATGACCATCTGTCCAAGAACACAAGGGATGGATTCCTGTGGGGAGGGCTACACGTGAGGGGAGTGTTGTGACTCAGTTCCTTTGCTTCCTACTTGAAGGATTCTTCAGTCCCTTCAGTGCTAGTGTTCCGGCAAGTGTGTAACAGCCCGTATAACAGCTCTTGACTGGAGAAAGAACCAAGCTGAGAGTTCAGAGAACAGCCTTTATTCCGCCAGCAGGCTCAGCATCAACTTCTGACTTCTGACCCCCCTTCCTTGTTCTCCTCCAGTTTTTATACCCTTGGTAGGACTCAAAAAGCATCCAATCAGCAACAAGCTTTAACAACCAATCAGCAACAAGCTTTAACATCTAATCAGCAACAAGCTTTAACATCCAATCAGCAACAAGCTTTAACATCCAATCAGCAACAGTGGGATTCAAAAAGTACCCAATCAGGATCACACAAGCAGTGCGGCCAGAGGATGGGAGCAGGCAGCGGAGCACCGAGCGGGGCCCGGATGGGACAAGGCCCAGCCCCAGCAGCGCACCCACCTGCAGTGGCCTCTAGCCCGCCCCCGCAGCACCAGCCCGCGGGGATGCAGAGCAGCGGGGAGGCCGCAAGCTGCGGCGTCCTGGCGCCGGACGGTTTTCCCCGTCACTAGTGGGGCCCTGCATGCTCGCTAAACACTTTTACCTCCCAGAGAGGGCAGCTCTGTGCCCCATACAGGGCTGAAGACTCCTTCTGAGACATTTCTTCAGCCTCTTGGTCCCCAAATCCTCTCCTGTACCCAGGTTCCTCCAAATCTTGATTGTTTTAGGTATCTGGAGTTAATCTAATAAACAGCCGTCTAATGAGCTTTGTGAGTTATTACATTATTTCTCTTTGATGAGATATTAACACAACTCTATAGAAAGTGCACTAACTCAGATTTCAGAATCATTTGGAATGCCAAAAGGTCCTTGAAAGAAAATTCCTTTTTTTATTTTTAATCTCAAAAATTGGAGGGTTAATTACAGCATTCATCACTGCTGTGTTTTCTAGATCCATGGGGCCATTGCAGGGAAAAATCATTCTTTTGATTGCTAGGTCTTTAGAAAAGCGAAATCGTTGGCTAACTAAGCAATCTTTGTCAAACATTTTAAAACGGTAGGGTTGCAGTTTCCATGATTTGCAGAGTTCTTTTAAGTTCTAATATCATGAGTTCCTAAATATAGCCATTATGATAGCACATGTGACTGTATTGCCCTTATTTATTTACATGTTTGCTTATTTTTATTCATTCTCCTTGAAAACAAAGTCTAGTCAGTTGTAATAGTAATGATATCGTACTCATTCATACCCTGATATACCTATTCACTCATTCCTGTATATGTGCATTTCACTCAAGTAATAATTACTGAGATTTGCATTGCAATCCTCCTGGCCTTGAAGTTGCAGCCGAGAAAAAAAGGGGCAAAGTCTCTCTTCAGGTGTCTAACCTACTAGTGAAAGACATAAATTAAGAAAAATAAAACCAGGAGAGAGGGATAAAGTATGAGGGATAAAGTATGAGGCACTATTTTTAAACGAGTGGTCAAGAAACACCTTTCTGAGGTGTGTTATTTGGGCAAAGACTTGAATCAAGTAGGGGAAGACACCGTGTCAATATTCTGGGAAAATTTTTCAGGTGGAGAGAAAAGCTTGTGCACATGCCATGCCATGGAAACATGTGAAGTGTGTCTGAGGACCAGTGGTGTATCACCTGAGAGACAAGCTGGTAGGAAATAGCACTGGGAAAATGTTACAGCACCAGATTGCAGAAGGCCGGCCCAGATGTGTAAGGATTGGAGATCTTGTTCGTGTGATGGGCAGCCCATGCAACTTGCAAATAAGGAGTAACATGATGAAATGACTGTCTTAAAAAAATCATTCTGGCTGCTGAGTGGAGAATAGGCTAAAAGAAGGTAAGAATGGAAGCAGAGGACCAGTAAAGAAACTAGACCAGGGTGTCAGGAATAAAGCTAAGTAGAAGGTGTAGATAGGATACACTTTGAAGACAGAAAAGGAGGCATAAAGATGACCCTTAGTGTTTTGGTCTAATCAGTGGTAGAACCATTTATGGAAATGAAGAAAACTTTATAGTACGCAGCATAATGAGGAAAGTTTTGTGTTTGTTTGTTTGTTTTTTACTGTTTGGTTGAAATGTTTATGAACACATCCACGTATGCTGAGACAGTAGGTTTGAGTCCAGAGTGCAGGGGAGAGGATAACCATAGAGAGATAACTACTGTGGCCATCGGTATACATAGACAGCATTTAGAGCCATGGCACTGGGTGATGTCACCCAGGGAGTAATGTGGACAGAACAGCAGATGGCAGGGAATTGGCTGCGGTGAGTGGTCCCCAGATGAGGGAAGGAGAGGGGAGCATCCAAGTTGGTGTAACATGTAACAGCTATAGCTAAGACGTGACCTGTTTAAAGCCAGGCCAATCTGGCTGGCTTTGGAGGAAATAAAAAAGGAAAAATCAATGAGGAGGCCAGTGGGGAAGATATACAGGTTTGTGGTTCAGGTGGCCTCCGTCCTGCCAAGACCCCACCAGATCTAGACGATGAACACTAAATCACTCTGTCCAACAACACGTCACACCTCCCCTTCAGTCAACAGACGCAGGCTCAAGTAACCAAAGCAGTCAGATAAGTAGAATATTTTTCATACGAATCATTTTGTACATATCATATACCCATGGACATACTACAGTCTGAGAAAGAAACAATTTAACACAACTCTTACCTTCAAGATAGTTTGCAAATTTAACAAAAAGCAAAAACAATTAAAATCAAGCCTAGGGATAAAGGGCATCTTAAGGCTACAATTTAAACAAGAAATAATCATGTTTTTCTAACAGTGATGATCCAGCCCACTGTAAATAGGTAGAAATACCAATAATGCTAACATCGATAGGTGGCTGAGCAGAGGAAATGATTTGGGTTGCCAACCATGCATTTCAAACATGCATGAGAGATTTCTATACCCCTACTTACTCCAGAAAAATCCATATACATACTTGATAGTTTACCTTAAATAATTTTTTCTCTCTGTTAATAAAATAAGTAAATTATTTCTTTGAAATAAAAATTCTGATCTATATAGAATGGTGTATCATTGGACGTATTGCAGCTGTTTTAACTGAGCAGTGACTTCCCAGCCACCCTCGTAGATATATTGATCTGAGACACCTGCATTATCAAATCATAGTTTTTTCTCTTACATGATACATTAAAAGGAGTAAAAAGTTACTGTCAATGAGTGTTGGTGCAGACAAACAACCTCTCAGAAAGTTAATTATTCTCATTATTGTAGATGTTCTTTAACAGCCACAGCCAGCATTTGCTTAGCTATTCAAATAGCAATTTAAGGGAAATTTAGAAACTGCCAAGAGTCTCCACATACCATGCATAAAAAATAACATGATAAGGATAAGGATATCTTTGGACAAAATGTTCCTCTTTTGAATTTAATTCCATTCTAGAGGCTTAACTGTTAATAACGAACATCTTAATGCATCTAATGCATTTAGAACCTATGGCGGGATTTGATCATGTGTATAGCTCATTAATGTGTCCCTGAACAGCAAGAGTGTGTTACACCATCTAAGATGATGTTAAGATTTGAAATTATTTAAGATTCAATTTGTTCTTCAGCAGACCACTCACAGCTCCCCAAGCACAGCACTGTGTTCTGCATCTTAATTAAAGGAGAACATAGTAGTAGTGGAAAGACTGGGTAGCAGGCTACAGTTGAAAAGTAAAAAATAAAAAAAACCACATAACTTTATTCCATGGACTTTGTATCATATTTGAGTAAATAAGTAATCCTGCTTATTAAATAGTGAACACCAGGATTACTCCCGAAATATGTGTCCCACGTATCTCGGCAACCCATTTGGAGATTTATTGCCCATCAACTTGACTATAAATTCCCTAAGGACAGGGTCCACCTTTTATCCATTGCTAAATTGTTAGTGCTTGCCACAGCCAAGAACACATGGCGATGCCAGAACGTTTGTATGGTCTTTAATCTCATGGATGCAAATACTTTGTTAAATTAACTACAGAGGCTTCTTGAACAGGAAACCTCTGACCAATGAGCAATTACTGCACACGACAGTACATGGTGCCCCTTATCTGAGAGGATATGTTCCAAGACACCCTGTGAATGTCTGAAAGTGGAGATAGTACCAAATCCTAAATACACTATGATTTTTCTTCTGCATACATACCTATGATAAAATTTAACATAAATTAGGCAGAATAAGAGATTAACAAAACAAAACAATTATAACAAAATACTGCTCACAATTTCACAGAGAGAAGAGTTGTTCTTACCATGGATCTTAGCAACCTCAGCGTACACTTTTTTTCTTTTCTTAAGTGAAGAACTTTCACCTTTTCCCTTAGAGGAAGGACTTTACGAATTCTGTTTGGCATATCCCAATCGCCATCCCATCCCATCACTGCTCTTTCACTTTAGGGCCATTACCAGGTAAAACAAAGGTCACTGGTCACAAGCACTGTGATGCTTCAGTAAGTGACAGAGGGGTGGGGAGCGTCACCGCACAGACTCGCTGGGCAAAGGGATGATTCTCATCCTGGGAGGGTCAGTGTGAGATCTTATCATGCTACTGAGAATGGCAGTTCAAACCTTGGAAAACCAAGGAAAGGGAAACCACAGGTACGAAGGGATTACCATAGTGTGGTAGCAAGACAGCTGAGCTGCCGGAGGAAGATTTGGTTGATGACCTGGCTTTTTTGATAACCGCCAATTCTGTTTGTTGTGTGAGGACACTTCGGCAATGAGAAAAAAATATATAAGTAAAATATTTCTTTTATTGTCAAAAACAGTATAATGGGAGAGGTAAGAAAACAGAAGGACTTTATATCACTAACCAGTTGGAAAGCTAAAAATACTCCATGGAAGGATGGAATCTCCTGGCCACGGCCTGCAGCACACCTGCCCACGCATCCCTCCCGCATGTGTGTCCTGCACCCCAGCCGTGGGTTCCCTTTCCTCCCAAGGTTCTCCCACATGCGCCTCTGTCTCAATAGCACATATCTTCTAGCTCCTCTCCAATGGTTGGCTTCTTTTCTTCAGTCCCATCTAAAAATGTATTTCCTCGGAAGTTCATCCTGGCTGCCTTTCCTCATTTCCGCTCTTCCTGTCCAGTAGCTTCATTGCCTCCCCCGTTCTTCCTCCAGAGCAATCTGACAACTGCAATTAACCATTCAAGTAAATCAGTATTATGTAGATATTAAATTATAAGCTCTGAAAAAGAAAAGATCAACTCTCTCTTGTTCCTTCTTATGTTCCCACTATACCTAGCGCATGGTAAGCGTACTGATGTGTGTATGCAGTGTCTGCCCGGGGAACAGCATGTTAGACCATGCTGTGACAGGTGTAAGCCTGGCCGTGTGTCCCGAGGTGCAGAGGAAAAGGCATTTCCATTGCATCAGGAGACCAGAAAAGGCTCTCCAGAGGACAGGAAATTTGGGCTGAGACTTTAAATATCAACGGGTCTTGCTTGGCCAGACAGTAGTTTAAGAAGTTTTATTTCCAGAATCATATTGCCTGGGTTTGTCACTTTACTATGTAACAATTGCTAGTAGTCTACCCAAGCTTTATTTCCTTTTCTATGCAATGAAGATAATAAATATCCTTCCTACATTGAGTTGCTATGAATAATATCTACATGTAGATGCAAGTAATGAGCTTACCAGAATCCTGGCACATTATAAAAGCTAAATAATGGAGTAGGAAATGATTTAGGCAAAGGGATCAGCATGAACACAGGTGTGAAAGCATGAGAGGTGATTTGTAAGTTGCATGCCCTTGCACTATCACTGAATGTAACAATTTAATGGAAAAAAAGTGACAGGGAACCAGCAGGAGTAGCTTACCAGCTATTCTCACATTCTTGTTTTCCTTTGGGTTTCTATGTTTCATTTTGCGACAATAGTATTACTCGGTTGAGTAATCAATAAAAGTTTCCATAAATATAGGGTTATGTGGCCAATAAAAAATAAAGATGTGAATTAAACATCAAGAATCATCAAGCTTTGCTTGACAAGACATGTCGATAAGACATGGATTGAAGCCTGTTAAATTTTTAATACTCATCTCTATTAAATTTATCTTGACTGCACACATGATGCGTTCTGGATCAGAGATCTCTTATTACTTCAAAGTAAATAATAACTGCATCAATGCCCCATTCCTTAATCCTTATTTCATGCCACGAGGGCTGAAGGAAAATTTTCCAACATAAGTAGCTGTGACACTGCATAGGCAAGGGGAAAAATAAATGAGTTTTCTCTGCTTATAAAGGAGAATAAGGCAACTGTCCTCCACTCTTCTTAGAGTCTCCTTGGAAACATAATGGATTTGGGCCCTAACTCTAACCTTTTCCAATATAAATAGTCTCTCTGACAGCCAAATAGTCCCATATATCTGGATCTTTCAAGCCTAGAGACGTTTTCAAAGTCCCAGGTATCATTCTTCCTTGAAATGTACATATGTAGGAAGAAGATGCTCTGGTTTTCCTAATATTTTGGGGCATAACTTGGGACCTAGTCTGGGCTATGCCCATTTGCCTGTGTCTGAGAGGTAAGAGATATTTTATTACCCATTTGATCAGAAAAACTGGACAAATGACTACAGATATTACTTCTGATGGAAATGAGGCAAACATTCCCTGTTTTTCTGCTGTGTACATTTCTGCGTCTAGAAGACTAAGGCTTCTTGCATGAGCTCTAAGAAATCCAGGGAAGTTTTATTTCCCCACAAAGCCTTTCTTCTTTAGTTTATATTTTCATATTCTTAAAAAATTTATCTCATGGTATCAACCATAAGAGCTGATAGGAAAATTTAATTTTTTTCAATGTATTGAAGTCCAGGTAGTTGTTCATGCCTTTGTTTAAAAATGAAATAGCATATACCTTGAATTGGATCACTCAAAATTCTTACATAAACAAATCAAATGAAGTAATTTCAAAGTAGTTGCTAATATTAAGTCCTATCAAACTTAAGATGTCTCTTCCAGGATCACTTTGCACATAGTGTTATAAACCAGCAGATCAAGGGGACTCGGACACCAAAATCTAATTAGCCAAATTTTATTTATTCCTGCTCAGGGGCTGTCACCACTCCATGCAAGGAGGGAGAGCAGCCCCGAACTTTCTTTTTTAGTTGGTCAATTAATTTCTTTCTATTTTTAGTAGACACGGGGTCTCGCTCTTGCTAAGGCTGGTTTCGAACTCCTGACCTTGAGCAATCCACCTGCCTCAGCCTCCCAGAGTGCTAGGATTACAGGTGTGAGCCATCGCGCCCAGCCTGTTCTGTTTTTTAATTTGTAATTTTTTTAACCTGGTCTTCTAGGGATTACCTGTAGATCAGCTTTACTTAGTAGGTAACCACTGATTTAATAGAGGTTGTGCTGAAACATATATTGAGTGGCACTTTGCTGACGGGCCCATGTGTGAGTTGGAGAGCATATTTAACATGAAGGCAGTTTATAGGTTTGCCCCAGCTTTTCCTTTTTGCATGTGCAAGACATCCTGTCCCGCTGAGGACTCTCAGTTAGTCTCAGTCCTCTCCTGTCTCTTGTGATATGTACAGACTTTCAGACAACCAAGGATGTTCGGAGCTTATCAGAGCCTTCTGTGGTTGTCTTATTCCTCGTATCTCTCTGTTAACTTTCTAACTGGTCATCGCTTGCCCTAATCAATATCATCCCCTCATTTTTGACAATGCTCTGGTCATAGGTGTGTGTGTGTGTGTGTGTGTGTGTGTGTGTTTTAATACTTCCCTCAGAATCAAGACTGTCATGTTCTGTAACGAGGCTACCAGCCCTCATGACTTATTCTTCCCTGGTTGAACTACCCTAGCATGGAGCTTGGTGGTGATTGAGAGAAACGTCAGGCAAATGACCATGGACTACAGTTGTTCTTACTGAAGTTCAGTTAATTTTTTAGAGCAAATTCCTCCTAATTTGTTATATATGTTTGCTTGATTTCTGGTGTCCTGAAAAAATTGCATTTGCAATTTTGTCCAGTTTTATCATTGCTTTTTACAAAACATTTTCTGAGATCCTCACTTAGGAATAATAAATAAATACTTGATGACTATAATAACTAATGAATGTATTTATATCCCACCATATGTCAAAAATGTCTTAAAATGGCTCATTTTTAAAAGTGTTTAAAATAATTTTATAGTCAGCACTTAATGAAAGACTGTAAATATTTTAATAGTATTTCTATGGTTTTTATTATTTTTATCACAGTGGACTCCCAGATGCTTGGGCTAGTTAGTTAACTAGATATGCACCCCCTTAATCCAAATAACCTTTAAGTTTATGAAAGTTACTGACTTTCCAAGTACTTAACTTTAATCACAAAATTAAATTACTTGCTGAGGGTGGGGGTCATGTTTAATTACAATTATAGAATGTCCCAGTTCATATAACAAAATTAATATGTTAAAATTTCTCAATTTATTAGGATTTTTTCAATATTATATATCAAAAAAGTAATAAATATATTATTTATAAAGTGTTCATGGATGATTAATAAATATACAATCATATAGGTTTAAAATAATATATATATATAACTTATGATTAGGCCTGAAATTAATTTCTATTGAGATTAATATAAGTATAAAAGTACCTAAACTATATAAAGTACATAATTTCATAGAACATCTTTAATCTCCCAAAAATAAGAAATGTATGTTAGTAGCACAAGAACACTGTTGTATCTTAATGTTTTAGCTTTGTGATTTGTTTTGTTTCTGATTACAGCCCTAGAACATGCTCCTCTGTGAGTCGGACCTGGTCAATGTAATCATTCCAAAGTCAAGCACTAGAATTGAGAAAGTAAAAACTCCATTTAATGTTTTTGTCCTAGCTTTTTTACTTGAAAAAATAATCTTATTGAAAGTCCAAGCAGCTTTCTTCTAACTCTGTTATGCACAGTAGAATACTGAGAGTCACACCGGTGCTATGCCAAAACAGATACATGAGCACTTTGCTTTGAAAACCCAGCTCTGAAAACATGCTTTGAAAACATAGCTCTGTGCTATGGTTTGAATGTCCCCTGAAAAACTTATCTTGAAATTTAATTGCGGTTGTTGTGGTATTAAGAGCTGACATCTTTAAATGGTAATAGGTCATGAAGGAATAGACTAATGCTGTTATTCTGGGCATGGGTTACTTATCTTAGGTATGGGCTCCTAATAAAAGGATAAATTCTGCCCCCATCTTCTCTCTGTCTCACACACTCCTGCTGCGTGATGGCTTGCACCACGTTAGCACACAGTGAGAAGGCCCTCAGCAGGCGCTGAGCGCAAGCTGGCACCATGCTCTTGGACTTCTCAGCCTCCAGAACCATGAGCCAAATAAACTTCATTTCTTTATAAAGTTCCCAATCTGTGGCATTCTGTTACAGCAGCAGAAAATAGACCCAGATGCCCATCTCCACCATGACATTACAGCTCCTTTTGAATGAGATAATTATTTAAGTTAGCTATTAATATAAGGTAGCACATTATGTCAACTGATTTTCTCTGCAATAAAATATACTGGCTTTGACATATTAAAACAAAGACAGTAAAGTTAAAATAAAAGTATAGGCAAAGATATGCCAGGTAATATCAAACAGAAAGAAAGCAGGGATCACAAACTTAATACTTGATAAGATACATTTTAGAGCAAAAATAATTAAAAAGAATAAAGAGGGTTTTTTGTCCTGCTCCCACCAATTTGTTATTTTTGTACTATGTCTTTGTTCTCTGAGAATATAGGTATTTCATACTATGCCCTTAAAGCCATTGTTTAATTGCGATATAATTTATGTTTCACTATTTCTTATATCACTATTTCTCTTGTTGTTTTAGTTATTTGATGCTATTTCTATAATAACTTCCTCAAGAGGTGTTCACAGGAACATCTTAACTGAGCTCTTACACACTGATAGAAGTTGACTTTGGCCTTTATACTTTAAAATTAATTTCTTTTTCTTTTTCTTTTTCTTTTATTTTTTTCCTTTTATTTCATCATATAATGGGGGTACAAATATTGTTAGGGTTACATACATTGCCCCAACCACCCCTCCCCTCCCACACATCAGAGCTTCAAGTGAGTCCAATCCCCAGGTGGTGCGCACAGCACACATTATGTA
>VBSM01001124.1:2713635-2724122 GCA_008086735.1 Cheirogaleus medius
AGTTCCTGTCTCTCCACATCCTCGCCAGCATTTGTTGCTTTGGGATTTCTTGATGATTTTCTTTTCATGAATATCTTAAACATGTTACTCCGCTTTCTTTTGAAACAAAGTAGACACAGTCTGATTTTCCTTCTCTATTTATCTGTTCAATTTTTGCTTGGGTGAAGAAAGGAATTTAAAAATTTTTTTCTTTAGAATCTGGTATTTTTATTAGTTTTGATGTTGGTCATTTATTTGAATTTGATTTTTTTCACATTTGATATGTGTTATTTACATATGCAATTTCAAGTTTGTTAATGTTCTAATTTATGAAACATTTTCTTAATGCATAGACTCCATGTGTGTGTGTGTGTGCGTGTGTGTCTGTGTGTGTGTGTTCCATGGCATTGCTTTGGTTTTCTCCTAGGTAGAAATTTGCTATATGTATGTTAGATCTTTTGTTGCCTGTCTTTGGTATTTGTAACTTTTTTACAACACCTTTTTATTTCTTGTATTTATTTAATCTATAGAAAATTTTGTTGAAGTATAACATGTGCACATAAAATTGCACAAAATAAAGCTTAAAGTTTAATAAATTGAATATCATATAAATAGTATTTAGATAAGAAACCAAGATTTCAGAGTTTCAGGAGCCAGTAGCCCCTGAATATGTACATCCAATTTTTAATGCAACTAAATGATAAACAGCATCTTGTCTTTTAGAATTATACTTATCTTAAATTTTATATAAGGGATATTTATAGTATATACTCTTTTGTTTCTGGCCTCATTCTCTCAATATCATATTTGTGAGTTCATCCATGTTGTTGTATATAGTTGTTCATTAGTTTTCATTTATATATAGTGTTTCTTTGAATGAATATACCATAATTTATTAGGTATTGTACTACCAAATGAAATTTGTGCTCTTTTAAAGTGCTGGCTATTATGAATGGTTCCATTATGACAATTAATGTGCCTGTCTCTTGGTGAACCTACATATGCATTTTCTGTACATATACTTCGGCATGGGATCAGACAAGTCTTGGGGTATGACTATATCGGATTTTAGTTATTGCTAGTTTTTGAAAATGTACCCATCAGTCTTATATGAGATATTTACATGCTCTTCAACACCAACAATTGAAATTGCATATCTTTTTATTATTACTTAGCTGTTCTGGAGTGTATGTAGTGGTATTGCATTATAGTTTTAATTTGTATTTCATTTACTTCTGTTTAATTTTAAAAAATTCCCGTCTTTCCATCTCTTATTTTCTTTTAAGGAATTGTCTATTGGGTTTATTTACTTTTGATTTTCTTCTTAGTCTTTTATATATATTATTTATTTGTGTGTGTGTGTGTGTGTGTGTCTGTATGTATGTGTCAGGTTTCAGTCTAAAATGCCTGTTCATGGCGCGCCAGTGGCTGAAGAATTACCAGACACGCCAAAGTTAGGCAAGCACGAAAATGAAGTTTATTGAGGAGAGAAAGATAGGATTACAGGGCAAGAGCAAGCTGTAGGTTTTCAGAGCATGACACGTATGCCACAGATGATGACCGGACCCATTGCCACAGCAAAGGGAGAGCAAAAGTAAGGATGCAAAAAGGGGTTGGCTCTGGTCTCTGTCTTATTTCATAGTGACTGAATTGGGACCTCCCTCGTGGTTCAGAGGTCACCATGGAATCAATTTGACTGGAATCTACATGACCTGAGTTTGACTGCACAAGCAGATCTCTCATGAGCCTTGCTAAACGCCCATTGGTGGGTGTGACGGTGATGCACAGCAGCACACACTTTCGTCCCCAGGAGACCTGGAGCCCCTCACTATCTAACATATATGTATATGTAACATATGTATAAATATATGTGTGTGTGTGTGTGTGTGTGTAGATCAGTCACACTGTTCTGGCAAGTGTTAACAGCTCTTGTAACAGCTCTTGACCAGGGAAATAACCGAGCAGCACGTGGAGAGTGGAGAACAGCCTTTATTCCGTCAGCATGCTCCGCTGACTTCTGATCTTCTGACGCCCCCCTTCCTTGTTCTCCTCCAGTTTTTATACCCTTGGTAGGACTCAAAAAGCGTCCAATCAGCAACAAGCTTTAACATCCAATCAGCAACAAGCTTTAACATCCAATCAGCAACAGTGGGATTCAAAAAGTACCCAATCAGGATCATGCGAGCAGTGTGGCCGGAGGACGGGAGTAGGCCGCCGAGCACCAAGCACGGGTCCGGACCGGACGAGGCCCGGTCCCAGCAGCGCCACCCGCACACCCACCCGCTGCTGCCCCCAGCCGGCCCCACGCAGCACCGGCCCACAGGGATGCGGAGTGGCGGGGAGGCGGCGATCGGCCACGTCCCAGCGCCCCACGGTTTTCCCCATCAACACTGCTTGTTTTGAGGGGCATTTAAGAAGATCAAAAAATCTACATTGGCGCCACCCGCATCTTTCTTCTGTCTTCAAGATTTTTTTCAAGTGTTTTTATCTTTTATTTATTTATTTATTTTATTTCAGCATATTATGGGGGTACAAATATTACGGTTACATATATTGCCCATGCCCCTCTCCCCTCTCGAGGCAGAGCTTCAAGCCTGACCATCCCATCTCACTCATTATGTTTGTATATACCCATCCCCTCCTCCCCCCTCCCACCTGCCCACCACCCGATAAATGTTATTCCTATACGTCCACTTAGGTGTTGATCCATTAATACCAATTTGCTGGTGAGTACATGTGGTGCTTGTTTTTCCATTCTTGAGATACTTCACTTAGTAGAATGGGTTCCAGCTGTATCCAGGAAAATACAAGAGGTGCTATATCACCATTGTTTCAAGATTTGTAATATTTACGTTCTATAACTTGAGCTGGATAGAACACACACTGTTAATTTAATTTCGTTGTCTTTTAATGGCTCATGTTACACCTATTCATTTGTGCATTATTAAATGCTGAATAAAATAAAAGTTGCTATAATTTCATAACTGTACATAGATATTCATGTATTCTAACAATTAGCCATTAAAGTCATAAATCTTATTTAGATAGTTTTGTTCTTGCTAACTTTCTGCCCTTATTTACTTGGCAAATGTTTTCCAGAGCAAGATAATTACACAAATGATGGTTCGTTTTCTGAAAGATGCTTTGTTCCCAAACCAGGTTTTTGCATAACCAGGAAGCAGTAGTCTTGATCTACACTTCAAAGATGACTTTGAATGGCTTTCATGAGAAAAGGCAGATGTATCTGCAAGAATTCTTGACATTTATAGTCATCTGGAAAGAGCTAATACTTAGAAGCAATGAAAAATATTTTTCTAAAGCTGTCTTGTGGCGTTCATAGCCCTTTGCTGAGTTTAATCAAGCTTAAAAGTTCAGGAGATGAAGAAAACCACATGCTTTGGGTTATTGTTATATATTTGAAAGGGCACCTAGGTTTAAGTTTCTTTTGAAATCTGTATATCATTTTCTAAAGCAAAAATGACAGTATTTCATCATAAGAAGGGAGCCAGGTATTTACACTTTTCTCTCTCTTTTTTTAAACTTCTAAATATCAAATGGATTGTCTCTATCCCTCTTAAACAAAAATAAAAGACCTGTTTTGTAAAATGTATTGATTATTCCAAGAAGAGATTGTCAGGTGGTTTTGATTCCTTTCTCCCACATAGTGGGACGCAAAGCTACTGGGGGCAAACAAATGAATTTGGCAGCAGATCTTATTGTGCTTTGCTCAAACTTCAAGGAAGTGGATCGGGGATTTTGACATGCAAGCTTCATTCATTCTTTTAGTACAAATTGATTGTATCTTTTTTGGCAATAAGATTTCAAAAAGCTACAAAAGTGGCAGGTAACAGTTAGGGCTGGAACAGGTATACCACATCTTAGTTGTGGTATAAGTATGCAGCTATTTCAAAGAAAGCTAGCATCGGCTCCTGAGGAAGGAAGTGGGCATTTAAAGCAAATACATACCTAATTTATCTTTAACCAGTTCTCTTATAAAAGTTTTAAGTCCTTAACTGCTAAAATTTAGTGTACTTAGTATCATAGTAAAATGTTTTTAAATGCAACGGTAAATTTATTCACTATCCACAAACCCCACTGGCCAGTATCCAAGAAATATTAAATTGAGATAATTAACTAGAAACATTATGTGTTTTAATGTCTGTCATATTGACATTGAAAGTGAAAATTCAGTGTCTACATGTACAAAAATAGTCAAACTGGCCATTTTATTCAATCAGTATTAACTAAACCTCAATCTGTATATGTGCAAATCCACAGGCATACGTGTTTATCCATGAGATGCTAGTACATCTATGCTTGTAGTTCAAAATGGATGTCGTCATTCCAATCACTCCTTGGAAAGGAGTTTACTTCAGGGATGCTGCAATTGCTTGAAATATCTGTTTTGTTTTGTTTTATCTCAAACTTGTTACCTAGCTTATTCTCTAGTTTTATTAAATAAAATAGTTTATGGATTCCTTGGAGAATTGTGAAATTTCAGTTTCAAAGGATAAAGACTTTACATTACTGAAGAAAACTGAAGAAAGTCTGAAAGTAGTTCTAAGAGTAGAGTTTCGAGAATCTTAAACAATGACGGTTGTGATTAATAAGTAAGTATTCTCTGAAAGTGAGTTTGTGAAACTGTTAAAGGGCCTTAGATAACATTTACCATAGTGGTTAAATAATTATAATAGTATCATGAAATAAAGACAAGATATACATACTGGTATAAAATACATGTCCCCCATATATAAAGAATGTCTGTAAGCAATTATATGTGTATAATTGAATCGTGAAATGTCATAGCTACATGGAGTCTTACAGTTAATCTATTTCACCTCTCAACGACCACCTTGTGTCTTTAGACAAATGAGGACACATTAGTCCGGAAGTTTTATTTCAAGATCACACAGCAACTTAAGGGCAGAGCCAAAATTATGTCCTGACTTCTGATTCATTTTTTATTTCACTAAGGCATGATTCTTTTCTAAAAATATTAGGAGCCTTCCTATGAATTCAAAATTGCTGCTTTAAAGGTTTGTTTTTGAAAATGTATTTCTCTGACTTTGTAATCAGCTCTGTAAGGTTTGTGTTCTACCTGTGTTCTCCACCACCCCACTCATCTGACATTGTTAGGGGCTGTGGCTGCAGCCAAGCCTGAGTAATTGGACACCCCTGTCAGCATTCATTACGAGGGCCCGCAGGAACCGCGGTGTGCCACTTTAGGAAAGGTTATGTTCCATTGTTGATAGCAACATGTGTGCTGATTAACCTCCAAGCCCACATTTGAAATGCAGAGCGTAAGTGCTTTCATAATCATGCTTTGATGGGGTGTGTGCTTATATGTGATGTTTGACTGAAGGCAAAATTAACCTTTTATTAACAGGAGACCTTGAAGTGGTTATATTGAGTAGGTTATGTGCCTAGAGTTACAAATAACCTTTTGTCCATAAATGTCTTATTCCAGAAACGTATCTTTTTTACATACATAATGTGACTGGAACTACAAATGATTTTGGCCCATGAACCTTGCGATTCTGGAAATGCATTTCAGAATCTTAAACCGTTGTCACCTACAACTGGGGTAATTATCTTCATATGTATATTTCTAATGGACCCTACCAAAAAAATTAAAAAGTAGGTAAGAATTATAAAACTATGCATCTCGAGAATATTCTCAAAAGTATTCTGTAAAAAATACATGGAAATATGCTTTGTAGGTTTTTTGACTCACCCAAGAGCATTATGAAATATTCAATTAAGTAAGTTGCTAGGGAACCAAAAGTCCTAGTCTTTGCACTTAATTTCTCTAGTTCAGTTATTTGACATTTGTTTGTTATCTGTTCTGGGATCACCATAGCCTCTTAATTATCCCCACTACTGGAGAGGACTTGAAGAATAGATTCTTCATAATTACAGTAAATAAAAAGCACATGTGATTTTGGAATTTATTTTATGAATCATATATTTTTCTGTTTTAAAACAGACATTAACCTAGTTGTATGGTAATGGACAGGTTACTCAGTCCACTCTGGGTTCACTCTGGGTTCAGTGTTCCTATCTTGAAAAAGTGAAAATTTAATTCACTAATAAATCCAATGTTGTTAGCATGAAGATAACCTGTCATTTAAGTGAAATTGTAAAAACTTAAGCCAACAAATAATTTTTATTTCCACCTACCTTTTCTGGTCAATTTCTCCCTAGTCTTGTTTCTAAAAAGATGGAATTTTTGTGATTATCTCAAAATAACATGAATATTAATAAATTACCATCCTAGAGATAGCTTATTTCTCTAATAATCCTAATTAAATTCTTTCTTTTTATTTCCAAACATATGGAAAATTAAATAATACCAAAAATCTAAATTTTGCTATGAAATTCCTAAAAGTTCTAGATAAAATATAACATCATTTTATGTGCATAACAGAATTCAAAAATAAGTAAGGTGAGTACCAGAGCCCTACTGAAAATCAGAATGATAGCTAGAAGCTTGCACTTCAGTTGTGTTAGGGAAGAAAGAATACGTGGCAACAGAAGAGGTCTTTTACTCACTAACCAAGGGTTTGGGTTAAAAAGTAGTATGATTATGGAAAATTTTAAGCATATATAAAAACAAAGAAAATAACATACTAATCCACCACATGCCCATCACGAAACTTCTTTCTATATGGCAAAATATGTTTCATCTAAACCTTTTCTCAATTCCTAACACTCCTTGGATTATTTTAAAACAAAAACCAGCAACATATAATTTCATCTGTAAAATTTTCCATTAGGCATATGTAAAAGATAAGGGCTTTTAAAATTAAATATAATTAAATACAATTATCTGACCAAATATTAATAATATCCAGTTAGGTTTCAAATTTGAGGAGTTTCAATTTTAACAATCAAGAGCAGTCAGAAGATAGCTCATGTTCATGGATTGGAAGAATCGATACTGATAAATGTCCATACTACCCAAAGTGATCTACAGGTTCAGTGCAATCTCCAACAAAAGTGTATCGTCTACCACTGAACTGTAAACTTAAAAGTGGTAAAGATGGAAAATTATATATGTGTATTTTACCTTAGTAAAAAATAAATTTACAAAAAAGTCCATTGTCATTCTTCACAAAATAGAACATACATTGGGGAAAAGACAGTCTTCTCAATAAATGGGGTTGGGAAAATTGTCCATATGCAGAAGAATAAAATTAGACCCTTATCTCACTCCACATACAAGAATCAACTAAAATGGATTTAAGTCTTAAATGTAAGACATGAAACTATAAAACTACTCAAAGGAAACATGGGGAAAAGCTCCAGTGACCTGGCCAATGATTTCTTGGATATGACCCCCAAAGCATAGGAAACAAAAGTGGAAATAGACACGTCGGTTTGCATCAAACTAAAAAGCTCTGTACAACAAAGGACCAATTAACAAGGTGAAAAGAAAAACCCAGGCTGAGAGGAAAATATTTGCAAATCATACATCTGATAAGGGTCTAACATCCAAAATATATAAGGAAGTCAACTACATTAAAAAAAAGAAATAACTCTGTTCAAAAATGGGCAAATGACCTGAAAAGACATTTCTCAAGACATAAAAATGGCCTCTCTCTCTATATAAAATATAGGCCATATATATAAAATGCTCAATATTACTAATCATAAGAGAAATGCATATTAAAACCACAATGAGCTACCCCCTCACATTTGTTAGAATGACTGTTGCAAAAAGATGAAAGATAGGCAAAATGTATTGGCAAAAAGGTAAAGAAAAGGGAAGACTTGCACACTGTTGGTGGGAATCAAAATCAGTACAATCATTCTGGAAAATAGTGTGAAGATTCCTTAAAAAACTAAATAATAATTATCATATGAGCCAGCAATCCCACTTCTGGCTATAGATCCAAAGGAACTGCGATCAGTACATCAAAGAAATACCTGCACTCTACGTCCCTCGCAGCGCTGCTCACGATAGCCGAGACGTGGAAACAGCTAAGAGCCTGTCAGAGGACACACAGAGTAAAGGAAACGTGGCGTGTATGCACAGTGGAATGCCACTCAGTCTTACAAAAGAAGGAAATTATGTCATTTGTGATAACATGGATAAATCTAAAGGGCGTTACACTAAGCAAAATAAGCCTGGCACGGAAAGACGTGTCCCACGTGCTCCCACATACCTGTGGGATCTGCAAACGTTGAACTCCTAGAAGTAGAGGATAGATGGTGGCTCCCAGGCTGGGGCTTGGGGAGGTGATGTGGATGGGAAAAGGAGAGATTTTAGTTAAACTGCACAAAGCTTCAGTCAGAAAAGAGGAATAAGTTCCATGGTGACTATAGCTAATAATGCATTTTATATTTCAAAATTGCTAAATAGATTTAAACTGTTCTTATCACAAAGAAATGTGAGGTAACAGATATGTTAATTAACCTTATTTAATAATTCCACAATATATACATGTATCATGAGATCATATTTTATCCCATAAGTATATACAATCATTATTTGTCAATTTAAAATAAAATTGAATTTAAAAATATCAAAGTGAGATGTAACCAAATGTTGTGGAATATATTAAATAGGAACGAGCCAAATGTGAAATTAAGAAGATCTTCATCTTGTGTGCAATGGAGTAACTCAGTGTTTTGCTTATAAAGACCTTTTCATTTAATTTAGTTGGGTAACTATAAATTTTAAAAATAAACTATCAACATATTATTTAATTAAGTAGAAATAGCATTGCTGTTGAGATTCTTAGTTGTATTTTTCCACAAATAGTTTCCTACAGATTCTTCAAACTTAAACATGATTTTTTTCACATCAAAATATACTTCTAGATATTTCATATCTTACTTCATTAAAAAATAATTTGGAGCAAATATCCTATGGAAGTATTCATACAAAATGTAGTAGAACAAATCAAATGGAAATATAAAAATATCATAAACTCTTATTTTTTTGTTGTACTTAGTTATTTTGTTTTAGTATATGCCATTTCCATCTGTCATTATATTAATTTATAAGTCCATGTCTTATTTAATCTGTATTGATCCAGTGACATTTCATACACATTCATTGATTTGATTACATGAAAACTATTCATAGGACTGTACACATCTGCCATCTGTCATATACTTTTCACATAAATGATTTTCAACAGAAATCTAGTTTATCTTTTGTTAGTCTCTCCCCGGATTTCTCCTGGAGAAGTGACCATATTCTTCACTTTGTTGCTGGACCACAGATGTATGCACAATATATTTTGCTGTTATGTAGTTTAACCGCATATTTAATTATTTGTTCTATCCTGCATTTATGATCTTTTCATGTTATAAAGACATTTATTCACTTACTTCATATAGAGAGAAATAAAATTCATCATATGATAGTTTATCATTTTTATTTCCTCTAATTAATTTTTCTCCAGTTCATTAATTTAGTATCATCTTTCTTTACTCATTCCAATTGTGTTTCTTTCACATTTTGCATTTTATTTATTTTACTGACCTTTTCCTATTATTCTCTTTCAAATCTCGAAGATATCATTTGTGTACTTTTGTGTATGTGTGTATGTATGTGTGTGTGTGTGTGTGTAAGTTGCTACCTCTTGATCCATGGGGTTAAATATTAAACATTTCAACGATTTTCTGAATCCTGGCAGTATACCTAGCTAATCATAGACTAATAAAAATAGTAAAGACATTTTGGACCAAGTAACGTTTTATAATGTTCAAATTCAAATCTGCATTGGTTCAGCCTTCCATA
Organism: Cheirogaleus medius; assembly: GCA_008086735.1. Taxonomy (NCBI): domain Eukaryota; kingdom Metazoa; phylum Chordata; class Mammalia; order Primates; family Cheirogaleidae; genus Cheirogaleus; species Cheirogaleus medius. Next base: position 2,723,369 of record VBSM01001124.1, read on the forward strand.
GTATAGTTTGGTTATGCATCATCACTTCTAAGTGTTGAGGCATTAATGGTGTAGAGCTTACAAATTTATTTTAGAATATACTGATGCCTAAGTTGCAATAAGGTGGCAGAAATGATGCTCTTAATTTTCAAAATGGCTTTCTAAACTTACATGATGTATGCACTTTATTTGATGCTTATCAACATGGAATCCAACAACTGCATTAGTGGGGATGATACCATTAGAGTTCATTTAGTCAGAAACTACTGGAGAAACCACTTCAGTAAGCTTTTTCCTATTCTCCACTAGGATACGTCCATACATCCTAAAATCAAATTTATTTAATTCAAGTCTAGTTTTAGGTATTTCAGTTGCAAGATTTAATTGATGTGTTCCCCATAGCAGACAGCCTCAGTTACATGCTGGTTTTGATTAAAGGAAAACTCATTTCTTTTTTTGTTTGTTTGTTTGTTTGTTTATTCTTGTGTTTTATTTATTTATTTTTTTCTAATTTTTTTAAATTTATTTTTACGGCATATTATGAGGGTATAAATGTTAAGGTTATATATATTGCCCTTGTTCCCCCTCCCCCTCGAGTCAGAGCTTCAAGCATGTCCATCCCCCAGTTGGTGCGCATCGCACTCATTATGTATGTATATACCCATCCCTTCCCCACCTCCTGCCCGACACCCAATAAATGTTATTCCTATATGTGCACTTCGGTGTTGATCAGTTAATACCAATTTGTTGGTGAGTACATGTGGTGCTTATTTTT
>VBSM01001124.1:2727011-2765732 GCA_008086735.1 Cheirogaleus medius
AAAAACCATATGATTTTGTCAATAGATGCAGAAAAAGCATTTGACAAAGTCAAATGTCACTTCTTTTACAAAGACTTTTGTTATCTCTTTAATTAAATATGATCTCTTCCAGCTCTGCATTTGGCTTATACATCTTGAGTATTTTCAATTTACCTTGTATTGTAAACACTGGTACACTTTTCTGTCTACTAGGTGGTCATTAGCTTCAGAGCAAGATAGTTTTTTGCATTCTTTGTATCTTTTATAGTAGTGGTTTTAACTATAGTATTTGGATAGATTAACTGCTTTGAACCCATTGTTCAGTGTTTATTAAATAATTCATTAATTGAAATTTAATCATTAAAGGTTGTAAATTGATTCAAAAAATGAATTTAATGGAGTCAAGTTTAACTATTACAGTGTTCTTTTGCATATGTTATTTATAATATCTAAAAAGTAAGACCAAGGGGTAGAGCTGCGGTGGTCATTGAGCAATGTCAGTTGTATCTGAAGCAGGATGTGTTCAGTGCAACCCAACTTTGTTTCCTGTGTGTGGCCTACAGGAAAAGAATAGTGTCATTGCTCCTCTAGTGGTAATGGGAGATAAATTACATATTGAAATGAATAATTGTTTCTAAATTCACTTCATAAATAACTTAATATCCTTCAAATTCTGTATGTAATTTATTGGCAATTCTCACAAATGAGAGACACTGTATAGTAAAACAAATTAAACTTTTAATTGTTTTAGTTGTTTTACAACATTGTTATTTAAGGGTAGATGAAAATAACATGTATAATATAATAATCTAGTACCATAGGTAGTGAAAATGATGCCGCAGAAAGTTATGAAGTACTGAATGGCAAATTACAAAATGCAGATTGCTTCAGTAAACAAAGCAGGAAACCTTTAGTGTTGGACTAAAATGTGAAATAGTTGAAACTGCGATATGTTCCAAGAATTTTTTTTCTCTTGGACACTCACAGCCAAAATAGATATGCTTTCATAACTATCTTTCATTCAAAGCCACTGAAAAGGAAAAAAACATAATACTAAGGATGCAAATCATTAAAACTTTGCTTTCTGCTCTTCCACCATGAACATCTGCGTTGCAATTAAGCACAACAATTCACAGGTGTGAGCTGAAAGCGTGCTAATGACAAGCATATTTCCACCTTTTAAATTATCATTGAGTAAATATTGCCTGGAAGTTCAAAAAAGTGGAAATCAAATGTGAGAAGACCTCACTCAAATGAAAGAATATCACTCAAATGTTTTTCCCAATTTCATTATTGAACTTTTGCTAATATTTAATTCTTTCTTAATCTTGTCACTTCAAGTGATCAATTCACAAGATTTAAAAACTATGAAGTAAAATATAATAAACGTGTGGGGATTCTCCTAGCGTATATAATTTGGTAAACATGGGAAAATCCATAATGATGCCAGGGCACGTTTACTAGGAACAGAAAATGTAAGTTCTGAGTGTTGGAAATTTGGTGTATAGCCCCATCTCCATGAGACCATGATCATGTACATTTAATTAATTTTGGATATTCCGTTCTACTTAAAACTAAAGCATGTTTGTCATAAAGAAGAATTAGTGCCTTTACTAATGTTATTGTTTAAAAAAATCACAAAAGCTAATTAAGAGTAGTGAAAGCATTGAAATATTCTTTTTTATGTCACTTGTTGTTTGATTACTATGTTGTATAGCTAATCTGTCCAAAGAATGGAATTTACAAAGGAATTTTAAAATAATTTTATTTTCTGCAATAGCAAACTTGCAATGGTCTAGTTATATGATAAAACATATTTTCACACAGTACATACTGAGAAACTGATATTTTCTGGGCAATTTGATTGAAACTAAAGATAAAAGTATGTATTAGGATAGAATTCTAGCCTTGAGAAATATACAGTCAGTTGCAGGGAAATATGTGCATAGATGATTATAATAAGAGCCCTAAACAACACAGGAGTACACAATCAACAAACACATCTTGAATAAGTTCTATATCCTAAGCACTGTGCTGAAATCTACATATGCTAAATTTCCATTAAAAATGGAGTGAACTTTTCTGCTAACAAATATCAGAAAATATTTTGTAGAGATGGTACTTAAGCTGCACTTTGAAAGGTAGATACAGTCACTAAATGGAGAGAAGATAAAGATATTCACTGCTAAAGAAGTAATGGTTATAAAGGTGTAGGCCTAATCTAGATGCAGAAATTGGTGGGAATTGTCACTGGAACACAACGTAAGTGGAGAGGAGAGGGATGAGTTATTGGAGGTGGTTTTCATAAATGCGGGGTAGATTCCGTAGGTGACCGTGTGACATAGTTTGTCCGGAACAGTCCTGATGTATACCTATTTCTGGAGTCACAATTAATAGCATTCCTTTTTGCTCCCAAAAGTTGTCTTTTTTTTGCAGATAAAGTACAAGGTTATTCTCCATGGAGAAGTTAACTAATAAAGAGTTTTATACATTAGTCCCTAAGCAACAAGATGTAGAAGAAGTATCTAAGTCGGAGAGTAATATTCATGCCTATCCTTAAAGATAATCCTGGCAGAAATGTGGAGAATAGTCAGGAATGAGACTGAAACTAGGCACAACCATGTAGAAAAAAGTGCTAGCACAAGCAGCAACAAGGAGACTGAGTTAAAGCAGTGTCAGTGAGAAAGAGAGGTTTTTCTACCACAGGAAAAATCCAGTCTTTTGGCTATTTCCTCTGCAAAAGAGCTGGAACACATTCTTGCCTTCCTTCTGTTTTCTGTGTGTGTTCTCAGGAGTCTTGCCTACTTGCAGCATGTCACTTGCTGTGTGAGTTGTAATAGCTACACACTTGTCTTCCTCCCTGGACTTGAGGGCAGACTGTCTCTTTTGTCAGCCTGTTCTTGGAAAATCCACACATATGTGTGAAGGAATGTTTGAAGGTAGTTATTTAGTGATACCATAAGTGGACTCCACTGCATACAATGCTTACTTGCATAAAGAGCATTAGTCTTTCCTTAACTTGAGAACACATACTGCTGCGCTCCTTGTGGCCTGGCTCTTGTACAGCTTCCCAAAGCTCCATCTGTTAAATGTTCCTGCTCATTTTCCCTAAGAAAAGGAAGATCATGGCTGATCCACTGCCCTCATCATCGCGCAGTGCAGAACTAAACTCTCCATCACCCGTAACACGGCCGGCACTGTGTGACTCCTGTGATGACACTCCGTGCTATTTTTCTCCCAGAGATCTTCGTGGGGGCCAAGAGCTCTGCTCCCCATACTGCTGGGACAATTTCCTTAAGCAGATTTCAGAAACTGTGTGTGTCTTTCCTGTCAGTAGCTGAATTCCGTTATCTGTGGCAATTTAGACTTTTAGAGGCATGGATATTAGTTCTAAAATGCTAGAAATATATATTCTATTAAAATATATGTATATGTGCCACAACAGTGTGGTTACATCAAAAATAATACAGGCACATCCAACCTACTGTCAACATTATATTTTAATACATTTCTCTTTTGGAGGATTTTTCAAACTATTGCATATATTTTCTATACCAATTCTATCATTCCTGCTTTTTTATCAACTAGAATGAATATATGTGTACGTGTGTGTGTATATATATATGTATATATAATATCTTCTACCATTTGTTTACCTGGTTTTACAGCTCCTATAGAAAACTCATGACAAATGCTTGATTCTTTCTATATATTTAACAATTTTTGAAAAACAATTTGATATTCTCAGTAAAAATACATTCTTAATTGCTTTATTTACAATAACCAAGAACCCAAAAGAAGTCAAATGCTCATCATTAGAATGATTAAACGAATCGTGCTCTATCTGTGCAATGAAATATTGCATAGTAATTCAAATTAATTAACAATGCACACAATAGCATAAATAGATCTCACAGATAAAATGTTGAGTTAAGGAAGTCAGAGAAAAGTACTTATTTTGGACTCCATTTTAATGAAGGATGAGAAACGGGCTAAACTAATCTCTGGTAATAGAAGTGAGATTAGTATCTACCCTTGGGGCAGACACTGCTGAGGTGGCTTGAGGAGTCTCTGGAAAGGAGGAAGCTTTCTATTTCCTCATCTGGGTATCCTTACATAGATGTATACATGTGCTGAAATGTATCAAATTGGACACGAAAGATCTCTACAATATAAAGTATGTAAATCATAATGTAATTTTAAAAGTGGTTTGATTGCCTAGCATCACAGTGGTGGCTAATTATGCAGACACATGCATGCACATGTGGATACCTCACCCACCACCCACACGCATCCCCGTGAGCTCAGTGAGCTCACAGCATGCACTTCAGTCACGAGAGTTATTCAAGTTATTCACATTGATGTTCAAATTGTCCTTTGTGAGAGCCTCTTCGTGTTGCTCCTGTGCTTTTTTAAAATTATTTTTTATTCTTTTTCCATTTAAAATTTAATTTTCTTAGCTTCTCCCTATGTCTTTTCTACACTTAACCCTAGTAGTTTTTGATTGTTTCCTTGATATTTGGCATGCTGTTCCAGACCCATTTTGAATTTTTCCTGCCCCAAATCTGAAATTAACTTTCCCCAAATAGGACATCCTTTAAATAATAAATGCTACTTTGGAATGCCAATCTGTAATCTAGGAAACTCTTTTTTATTGGGTTGGTCTCAGTTTCAAGCTTGTTTCTGTTTACAAAAAGACAAACTCTATTTTTAATATATAAATTCTAGTATTGACTCATACCAGGAATTTGACTTTAAATTTAATGCCAAAAATTTTTACTTAACCACCTTCATGTTATCTGTCTGTTTTTCTATGAGAAGACTCTTGTTTCTTTAGAATACTCACAGTGTTGATGGTAGATTTGGAGTATTGCATAGTTACTAACCACTAATTTCATCCTGCAAGACATACACAGCAGTCTTAGAATAGCAACATTAACATTAGCATCAATAAGATGCTAATTTACATTTTTCACAATAACTTGATCTTATGGTGTATCTCACCAGCAATATATGGTTAGATCATTGTTACTGTGGTCACATGGATTTTCTGTGTGATTATGTCACAATGATATTATCTGTAGCATTTAGGCTCCTTTTTTCCATTTCATCTTCAATTATAAAATTTGAATTTTTAGGTTTTTTGTTTCATAATTATGTAATAGATAATTACATAATTCCAAAGTGAAACATACAAAACAAGGTTTGGGTGAGAGTCTAGTCTCGACCACTGTCTACCCTCCTCTATTCTCATCTTCCCCACAGAGGTCTGGATTTTTATTCAATTTTGTAATCTACACTTCCACTTAAAAACATAATAATCTTTTGCTTTGTGATCTATTCTATTTGTGATGTTCCTCTTTTTTGGACATATTTTCATGTTTAGGAATGTTTGCATGTGAGTTCTAATGCAAACGTTTGGTTCTACCTTCAAATCAATAGCTTTATATATTCTCCTTAGTGACCTATATTTTTATTTTGTTTTTTGGGGGAGGGGATTGGAGTTTGCTTATTGACTATTGGTTCTCTCCTATAAGCAATAATGAAATCAGTTTAATAATCTCTTATTTCCTCTTATTCTTTTACTCCAAAATAATAATAAGGTAAATGTCGCTGTTTATTCTACATTCCAATGTTCTTCAGTTCTCCTGAGTATGTTTTTTTCATTTAGGTGACATTTAGACAACAAAAAAATTAACCATTTTAAGGTGTATAATTTAGTAATATTTAGTGTATTCACAATATTATGCAACCACCATCTCCTTCTACTTCTAAGCATTTTTATCATCCCAAAAGGAAACTTGTACACACTGTGCAGTAGCTTCTATTTCCCCTCTCCTTCAGGCAACCAGGAATCTGGCTTCTATTTGTATGAATTTACTTATTCTTCGTGTTCTATATAAATGGGATCATACAATAAGTGTCCTTTGGTGTCTGGCGTCTTTCCCTTAGCACAATGATGTTGAGGTTTATCCACGTGGTAGCACATGTCAATACATCCTTCTTCTTTGTGGATGGGTATTATTCCACTGTACAGATAAGTACTGCATTTGATTTATCCATTGCTAGGTATATGAGGTTTTCTATCTTTTGACTATTGTGGATACTATTCCTACCACTTTTTGATAATTACTATGAATACTTATTGCCAGAGTAAACAGTCATTATGAAAATCTCTTTTATAACTATTAGTAACTCTTTATGTAATTAATTCTTACCATTAGTACCTATGTCAATATATTTCTAGTCATTTGGGTTATCTAAAGCTTTTTCTAATTTAAATTGTTCAGGAAGAGCTCCATGAATTATCACATGTCGACAACTCCCAGTACCTATAATATTTGAAAGTGTGTTGCCAAGATACAAAATCCTTGAATCAGCTTGCCTTTCCTTTGGCAGTGCAAAATATGTCAGACCATCGCCCTTGACAAAAAATGTCACTATATAAAAGTTGGTTGTTAGTCTTATTATCTGTTAGTCTTACTATCTGTTAGTCTTATTATCTCATCACCTATAAGTGATGAGTTGTTTTCTTCTGGGAATCTGGACAATTTTCCTTTTTATTTTTTAAGGACAGTAGTTTTACTAAAATAGGACTCAGTGATAGTGGGTCTGGGTCAGTTTTTCCAGGCATACAGTTTGCTCTTCAACACGATGTTTCATACTTTTTATCAATTAGTCTCGGAAGTTGGTGTTTGTTCTGTTTTATTACACCTATATTGCTGCTTTGGGGTAATGGTGAGTTTCTTGACTATCACTTTCACCTGTCACTTTCTCTCACATCACTTTTTCTGCTTTACTTTTTAATTTTAATTTTGTTTCCTTTCTATCTCTTTTTATGATTTGCTATATTTACTTAGTCTGTACTGAATTTTAATTTCTCCTTTATAATCCTTTGCTGAGTTTTATAACTTTCTTTTGGAGCTTTTCTAATTCTGATTTATATTGTTATTTTACACTTTCTTTCATCTGCTCAACTTCATTTAAATTGTCTTAAACCATTTGGTAAGTTTTCCATATGTTTTGGTCATGTATTTATGGAGTGCTGCCATTAAGTCTGTAGAGAGTTCTCTACTCCTTTTCCAATTGTTCATATACTAACTTTGTATAGGATTTAGTCATAATTTTTTTCTTTGCTTGTTTTTATGCATCTATTTTAATTTCTTCTTTAAGCCTTGATTTTTTGGGAAAATGTGTTATTTAAATTCAAATATGTGTGGTTGTTTTTGCTGTGTACATCTAACATAACTGCATGGCAAACAGAGAGAAGAATTCATCTCATATATATACAGATGTATGCTAGATTTATTGGATTTAGACTCTCTAATATGTACAGCACCTGACTTTTGAATTTTGTACCTTTTGCCTGGCAAATTTAACAAAAAGAAAATTCTAGATTTTAGGTATTGGCAATTGCCATCAAGACAAAATGGCTTTTATATCTCAGATAAAAGTTTGGTTTAATAATTTAACCCATCATTATCAAAATTATGAATCCCATTACCTTTTTTAAAATTTTAATTGATTTTAATTTTTTTTCTTTTTTTAATTTATTTTTTTCAGCATATTATAGGGGTACAAATGTTTAGGTTGCCTGTGTGCCTTTCTTCTGCCTTCTTCCCCCCACCAGAGTCAGAGCTTCAAGGGTGTCCATCCCCCAGATGGTGTGCATCGTGGTGCTTCTTATGTATGTAAATGCCTGTCCCTTCCTCCCCCCTCCCACCTGCCCAACACCCGAGAGATATTATTCCTATATGTCCACTTAGGTGTTGATCAGTTAATACCAATTTGCTGGTGAGTACATGCGGTGCTTATTTTTCCATTCTTGGGATACCTCACTTAGTAGAATGGGTTCCAGCTGTATCCAGGAGTATACAAGAGGTGCTATATCACCATTATTTCTTAAAGCAGAATAGTACTCCATGGTATACATATACCACATTTAATTAATCCACTCATGTATTGATGGGCATTTGAGTTGTTTCCACATCTTTGCAATTGTGAATTGTGCTGCTATAAACATTCGAGTGCAGGTGTCTTTTTTATAGTGTCTTTTGTTCTTTTGAGTAGATGCCCAGTAATGGGATTGCTGGATCAAATGGTAGATCTACTTGTATCTCTTTAAGCTATTTCCATATTGCTTTCCATAAGAGATTGTACTAGTTTGCAGTCCCATCAGCAGTGTAGGAGTGTTCCTATCTCTCCACATCTACGCCAACATTTATTGTTTGGGGACTTTTTGATAAAGGCCATTCTCACTGGAGATAAGTGATACCTCATTGTGATTTTGATTTGCATTTCCCTGATGATAAGAGATCTTGAGCGTTTTTTCTTACGGTTGTTGGCCATTATTCTGTCTTCTTTTGAAAAGTTTCTGTTCATGTCCATTGCCCACTTTTTGATAGGGTTGTTTGATTTTTTCTTGCTGATTTTCCGGAGTGCTAAATAGATTCTAGTTATCAGCCCTTTATCAGGTGTGTAGCTTGCAAAAATTTTCTCCCATTCTGTAGGTTGTCTGTTTGCTCTCGTGACAGTTTCTTTGGCTGTGCAGAGGCTTTATTAATTTGATCAGGTCCCATTTATAGCTTTTTATTGTGATTAAAGATTACATGCAGTAAGAATCACAGGTATTCAATGTACATTTTGATGAGTTGCAATAAATGTATATGACTTTGTAACCAATACTCTGATGGAGATACAGAATATTTTCCATCATCCCAGAAACCTTTCTCATGTTCCTAAGCACTCTCAGGTCCTCCCCATTTCTCCCATTGGGAATTTCATCAATAGTAGCTCCAGATAGTTATGAAATATTTTACTTTAGTTGATGGAGAAAGAATCAATTATTGATATATTACCCTATAAGTTAGGTTTTATTATTTGTCCCTTTAAAACAACTATACATATATTTATTTATTTTTCAAAAAATTCTTCCCATGAATATCTTAGATATTTATTTCAGAAAGAGTCATAGTCATTTATATTTATATAAATGTAAACTTATATAAATAAACATTTATTTATTTTTCCTGAAAATTGAGTATTTCTTAACTCAAAATGTTTCCCTATATACTTGGATGGTATTGCTCCATTCTTTCTTAATAGCAATGTGGGGCATGCAAAGTCAGATGCAAATCTCAGTATTTGTTCCTCTCTGGACAGTGTCTACATTTGTTCTCACTTTTCTCTATGAAGCTTTTGTATTTTTTCTTAACCATTTATGTTCTGAAAATTGACTATTAGGTGTCTAGATATTGTAGAATTTATCTTTCTCTGAATTGTTTGGTTCCTTCAATTTTAATATTTCTTTAATGAAAAGAATGTATTTAGAAAATGTATACTGAACTCCTGAGTTGATTAGCCCCATAATTTCATATGTTTAAATTGTCATTCATTCTGTATTTATTTGACTTTTTGTTTTAGTCCAACTACTTTTATTCTGAAGCTAACATTTAACATTTACATTATTTCAGGATTTTTAAAATGAATATGGTATCCTATTCTATGTCTTGGAGTATGTTAATTATAATTAAAAATATTTTTGTATTAACTCAGTTTACTTTTGTTTTAGTTGTAGTATATAAATTTATAGCCCTTCATAATTGTTGCTATATGACACTTCAAGCATGAGGAATAGTATGGAAAATAGTATCAAATATCCACTTATTATCATGCTAAAGAAATGGCTAGAAGTAATCTCTAAAATGTTATTTCCCTTGTGCCTCCTGATCTGATATTTGCCATTCCAAATGCATATTTTTATACATGTAATATCCTTAAGGAAATATTTTTTATTGCAATAAATGCCCCAAAAGCAAAAGTTTGACAATAATCCTGAGGTAATTCATGGCACTCTAAGCAGATCTTTCCTGCAGACTCAGGTAGGTTGGGGAAGCTTCTTTATATTTAGTCCAGGAGATTCATGCAGTAGCTTAGAAAGATAGACTGTTTAAAAGTCAGTTTAAAAACATGCATTTTTTTTCACATAGATAAAGCAAACTAAGCACAATGGCATAAATGATGTTATTTAGCCTGTTGCTATTTTGTCCATGAGAATAATAAATCTTATAGATATTTGTCAATACCACAGTAAATCATAGGTCATGGTGTGATGCAATTAGATATCAAATTGCCTACATTGTGTATAGATCTTTTATATTGAAAAGTCTTAACTTTATTTTAAATATCTAACTTTAATTTTTAGAGCAGTTTTAGATTTGCAGAAAAATTGAGAAAGTACAGGAAGTTTCATATACCTCCCACCCCCTCTCCAATATTTTTTCTTTTATTGACATCTTGCATTAGGATGGAAAATTTGTTATAATTGATAAACTAATATTTATGTTAGTATTAACCAAAGTCCTTAATTTCCATCAGATTTAATTCTTTGTTGTACAGTTCTATGGTTTGCTGAAGTATAATGTCACATATCCATTGCAGTATCATGCAGGATAGCTTCACTGCCCTGCAAGTCTTCTACACTTCATCTATTCATCCCTTTGCTCCCCTCCCCAAACCACTGGACCACTGAGATTTTACTTTCCATAGAGTTTCACTTCAACTGAATGTTCCATAGTTAGAATTTTACAGTATGTAGCCTATTCATACAGGGTTTGTTCACATGGTAATATGCACTTAACGCTCCTCCTTAAATGGTTTGATAACCATTATTTATTGCTGATTAATATTGCATTGCATGGGTGTAATGCAGTTTGTTTATCCATTCTCCTATTGAAAGATATCTTGCTTTTTTGTGGACATAAGTTTTCATTCATTTGGGAAATTATCTAGGATACCTGACATTCCAAGTGCACATTTAGAGGGACTTTGTTGGACCATTAGTCAGAGTACATACAGCTTTATGAGAAACCACATCCAAGGTCTTCCAAAGTGGTTGTACCATTTTGCATTCCTACCAGCAGTTCCTGTTGCTACAGATCCTTTGCTAATACTTAAATTGTCAATTACTTGGATTTTTCCCATTGTAATAACTATGCAGTGGAATCTCACTGTTCAGATTTGCAGTTCCCTACTGACACATGCTGTTAGGTTCTTTGTATATTTTGGATGCCATTCCCTTTTCAGATATATCTTCTGCAAGTAATTCTCCCAAATCCATGACTTGTCTTCTCATTTCTTTTAGAGTGTTTATTGCAGAGCATAAGTTTTTAATTTTACTGAAATCCAGGTTTTTGATTTTTTTTTCATGAAATATGACTTTGGTGATGTACCTAGAAAGTCATCAACAAACCTAAGGTCACCTAGATTTTCTCCTATGTTATTTCTAGAATTTTAATAAAATCGTGTTTTAATTTTAGGTATATTATCCATTTTGAGTTAATTTTTGTGAAAGTTATGTCTCTGTCTAAATTCTTTTAATATCTTTTGCATATAGATATCCAGTTTTTTCATCACCATTTATTGAAAAGTCTATTGTTTCTTCTTTGAGTTACCTTTGCTCCTTTGTCAAAGAAAAGTTGACTCTATTTGTGTGGATGTGTTTTGGGGCTCTCTATTCTGTTCCATTGATCTATTTTTTGTGTGTGTAGCCAATGCCACATTGTCTTGATTACTATAGCTTTAGCACAAGTCTCGAATTCAGGCAGTGACAGTCATCCAACTTTGCTCTTCTTCAGTGTTGTGTTGACTATTATCAGTCCTTTGCCTGTCCATCTTACTTTTAAAATCAATGAGTTCATATCCACAAAATAATTTGCTGAGACTTTTATTAAGATTGTGATAAATCTATAGATCAAGTTGCAAAGAACTGATGTCTTGACAATATTTAATCTTACTATCCACAAACATAAAAAAATATAGTTTACAGTTTTCCTAATATAGATCTTACACATTTTTTAATATTTATATGCAAATACTTAATTTTGGGCGTGATAATGTAAATGTTATTGTAGTTTTAATTTCAAATTCCACTTGTTCATTGCTAGTAAATAGGAAAGCACTTGACTTGTATATATTAACCTTCTATTCTGCAATGTTTCTATATCACTCATTATTTCCAGGAATTACCTTGTCAGTTATTTTGGATTTTCTACATAGACTATCAGTTATCTGCAAACAAAGACAGTTTTGCTTCTTTCTTCCATATCTGTATACCTTTTATTTCCTTTTCATATCACTTTACTTTAGCTAGGACTTTCAATATGATGTTAAAAAGAAGTGATAACAGGAAACATCTCTTCTTTGTTCCTGATCTCAGTGGAAACGCTTTTAGTTTCTTACCATTAAGTATGATGTTAGTTGCAGGTATTTTGTAGGTCTTCTTTTATCAAGTTCACAAAGTTTCCCTTTATCCCTAGTTTACTATGAGTTTTTATCGTGAAAAGGTGTTCGATTTTGTCAAATGCTTCTTTTCTGCACACCTTGCTATAATCATGTGGTCTTTCTTTATTTCCTTGTCAATATGATAAATTACAATAATTAATATTCAAATGTTGAAACAGCCTTGGAGCCTGGAATGAATTTCAGGTGGTTGTAGTGTATAATTATTTTTATGCATTGATGGTTTTGATTTGCTAATATTTGTTCAGTGTTTTGCATCTACATTTATGAAAGATAGTGGTTTGTAGTTTTCTTGTAATGTCTTTTTCTGGTTTTGGTATTAATATTAGTGCAATAATTGCCTCAAATAATGAGTAAGAAAATATTTTCTCTGATTCTGCCTTCTGAAAATGCTTGTAGAAAATTGGTATGGTATGTTCCTGAAATGTTTGGTAGAATTCACCATTGAATTCATATAAGCCTTTGGCTTCCTGTTTGGAAAGATTATTAATTATTACTTTGATCTCTTTAATAGATATAGGACTATTCAGTATTGACTGTTTCTTCTGGGCAGATTGTATCTTACAAGGAAATGGTCCATTTCATCGATGTTGTCAAATTTGTGGGCATAGAGTTGTTTACAATATGTCTTTAATGTTCACAGGATCTGTAGTGATGTCTCTTCTTTAATTTCTAATTTTAGTAATTTGTGTCTTCTCTCTTTTTTTCTTTTTTTAGCCTAGCTAATATTTATTGATTTTATTGATCTTTTCCAAGAATAAGCTTTAGTTTTGTTGATTTTCTGTTTTATTTTTTATTGACTTCTGCTCTAATTTTATTTTTTCTTCTGCATACTTCAGATTTATTTGTTTTTATTTTTCTAATTTCCTAAGGTAAATGCTTAAATTGTTTGTTTTGAGCTTTCTTTTTTCCCTAAATATACATTAAATGATTTAAATTTCCCTCTGAGCACTGATTTGTATGAATTTCAAACATTTTGGTAATTTGCATTTTCATTTACTTAGAAATATTTTTAAATATCTCTTGAGATTTATTTTTTGATCCATGTGTTATTTTACTAAGTGTTATTTAATCACCAAATGTTTTGTCATTTTCTAGACATCTTTCTGTTTTTGATTTCTATTATAGTTTAGTTTTATTATAGTCTGAGGGCATATGTTTTATGATTTCTATTCTTTTAAATATTTTAATTTATGTTTTATGGCCCAGAATATGGCATATTTTGATGAATGTTCCATATAGACTTGAGAAGAATATGTACTTTGCTATTATTGGGTGTAGTATGTACAAATGTCAATTTTATCCAATTGATTGATAATACTATTAAATTCAACTGTAATTGTACTGATTTTTTGCCTGTTGGGTCTGTCCATTTCTGATAGAAAGATGTTGAAGTTACAACTACAATAGTTTATTCATCCATTACTCCTTGAAGTTCTATTCATTTTTGCCCTCACATATTTTAATGCTCTGTTGTTGGGTGCATACACATGAAAGATTATTTAATCTTAGTGACTTGATCCATTTATGACTATGCAGTACCTCACTTTATGCCTGATCATTTTGTTTGTTCTTTATTCTACAATTTCTGAAATAAATCTATCTACTCTAGCTTTTCTTTTGACTCATGTTAGCATTGAATGTCTTGCTCTATCCCTTTACTTTAAATTATAAGTCTCTTTATATTATACTTAAAGTGGATTTTGTAAAGACAACATACAGTTGTTTTTTGTATTTTGATCCACTCTGACAATCTCTACTTTTTAAATGGTGTATTAAGATCATTATCATTATACTTATTATTAACAGAGTTGGGTTAATGTGTATAATATTTATTATTGTTTCCATTCATTGTCCTTGTTCTTTGTTCCATTTTTGTCTTCTATTCTTTTTTGCACTTTTTAATTTTAATTATGCATTTTATGTCTCCATTTTCTCTTCATTCTTAGCATATCAGATACTTCCCGACTTTATTTCTTTAATGGTTGTCATAGAGGTTATAATATGCATTTACAACTAATCTAAGTCCATATCAAATAACCCTATTCCTTTTCATAGGTAGTGCAAGTGTCCTATAATAGCAAAGTATTTCTAATTCCTCTATTCCATTCCTTGCCTCTTTGTTGTCATTCATTGCACCTATATATAACCTATTATCGTCAAATACATTGTTGCTTTTATTGTTTTGGACAAACTGTTGTATGTTAAATCAATGAATAATAAGAAATATTAAAGTTTTATTTTTCCTTCAATTATTCCTTCTCTAATGCACTTCTTTTCTTTATGTAATTCTGAGTTTCTGGCCTATACTATTTTCCTTCTCTCTTGAGAACTTCTTTGAACATTTCTTGCAAGACAGGACTATTGGCAGCAAATTCCCTCTATTTTTGTTTGACTGAGAAATTCTTTCTCTTTCACTTTTGAAGGATAATTGTGCAAGATACAGAATTCTAGGTGCATGTTTTTCTCTGTCAGCTTTAAATATTTCAGTACACTCTTCTTACTTGTGTGGCTTCTGAGAAGAAATGGGATGTAATTCTTATCTTTGTTACTCCATAGGTAAAGTGTTCTTTTTTCCTTCTAGTTCCCATCAAGATTTGTTCTATATATTGGATTTTCTGAAGTTTGAATATAATACACTAGGTATTTAGTGTGTGTGTGTGTGTCCATGTTACATAACTTTCAGGCAAATCATTGGCTAGTATAATTGGAAATATCAGCAAACAGACAAGTGGGCATACACATATAGTGACATGTTTTATTTATTGGTAAGTCGTTGGTTACAGTGGCAAACCTTGTGGGGTTGATGCACTTTCTAAAACAAAGGGAAGGGTGATTGGGAGTTCTGTTTTTGTTGAGGGAGTCAGAAGAAGAATTTTTGATAATGTTTTATTAATTTGAAATCAGAAGGATTTAGGGTTAGTGTTCTAAGCTGAAGATATAGCCTGGAGTAAGGAAAGGCTGTGACAATTTTGGAAATTGAAGAAAGGCCAGCAAGGCCGGGATGAGCAAAGGAGGGGAGAGATAATGTAGTTGGGTATCAGATGATACAGAGTCCATGGACGAAATTTTCCCATTTACTATTTTACAGGAAAGCCACTAGTGGTATTTCAACACAGGTTTGGCAGAGGTGTACTTTCCCAGAACATCTGGGTGCTTGTGAGAATGGATTGGAGGGTGTGGTTAAAAGCAGTGGCTTGAATCACGTGGTACCTGCTGATGGAGAGAAACATGCTGATTCAAGACATAACATGGGGTTACAATTGACAGAATTGGGCGGTGGATTCTGTGAGGTAGGAAAGAAGGACGGAGACTCTCAACTTCTTTACTTTGGAGCTTATGATGAAAGCAACTGGGTGGATGAAGGTGCTGTCACCTAAAGTGGAAAAGACAGCAGGAAGAGTCTTCAATTAAAATGTTTTAATTTTCAGATTCTGAGCTAAGGAAGAAGATGCACATGGCAAATTAAAAATATAATAATATTACTAACAGAAAAGTTAGTATCATCAGCAAGTGGAATCTCAGAGATGGACACAGAATTGTAGGCCACACTGCTAGTTACAGATCCATGATTTAATTTTAGACTTTTCTAACTCCCAAATGTATGTTCTTGACTCTTGAGCTATGGAGCTAGTCAAGCTCACAATTTTATGAAATCTGAAAAATTCCTTTAATCACATCCATTCTAAAGAACTACTATGTTATAAGCACCACATAAGCTGTTTGTTATATGCATATTTTTTCTAATTCTTTTCCAAACCTTGCAGATGATTATAATTATTCATTTCTCAAATTGAGTTCTAGAGAGTTAAAAACAAACTGCCATCTCGCACTTCTATGACCCCCAGCAGGTTAGAAAGAATAGAGTTCTTAGTAGAAAATGACTACTTAAGCTTTGGTTAAAAAAAAAAAAAAGTATACACCCTCTTCATAATTAATAGTAAAATAAAGTCCACTGAGGTATGAATCAAGTGTATTTGGGGAATAAAATGCTAAAATATATCAGATCATGTGTACAATGTTTAACGATATCTGCATATTTACTTAATTGCATGATTCCCCAGTGGAATCAGCTATTGTGTCAAGATCTCACACCATCTACTAGTAACAATGTATGTCACAAGGATGCATGGCAGGGTCTCTAAAAGTAAAATGAAAGCTTTGCCTGCAGTTTCTTTCCACCGTCATTAGAATAGATTATACGCCAGGCATCCATTGCAAGAAAGTGAGCAACCGCTCTTTTCATGTCAGGGCGTTTGAGGAACTCACTGCTAAATGATTACAATGTCACCAGGAGAGAGCTCAGTTACAGAATAGCACAGCTGGAGCAGCTGCTTTCTTCTGAAGTACAATTACCTTGTTCACAGAACCAATGTATTCATTTGAGCAGATCCATTTCTTTTCTGTTCTCAGATTGTAAATGTGTAGCTCAACACAAATATGGCAAAATGTATTATATTTGAGGTCAACTAAAAGTATTTTGATGTGACTTCAGATATAAGGTATTGCCTCTAAAATAAACTAAAATATTAGTAAGAGACAATGTAAGCTTACAAAAACAAACACTAATGAGAATGAAAATAACAGCATGAAAGAAAAACCAAATAAAAAAAATTGAAGCCACTGCTATTAATAACTTTGTGAAAACAATGTATTTTTTAATGCTCTTGAGTGAGGGTAGGGAGGGAACCTGAGGCCTTCTGATTTCAAGATTGTTCTTTTTAAGCACCAAAGGAGACAAGAAAAGCTTCATCTTCTCTAATGCACCCCTTTTTATGAAAGGATTTGTTCTACAAAATTTGGATTCAGTTAAAAGGCTGGACTTAAGGACCTAGAAGGCCACATTTTGCCTTATGACCACAGGTTTTCCACCCTTGCGAGTCTTTCAACCTTTTCCCTAATACATAATTTACAGAACAACTTCACCAATTTCCCCCAGGAGTCAATGCTTAATTGTTTAATTTAGCTATCTAGCTATGATGTATTTTACATGACAGTTAAAGCTACGCACTTCCCGGCACGTCGTAAAGCGATGGTGAAAGGAACGCAGCTGCTCCACCCCTGCACCCCTGCTCCACCCCTGCACCCCTGCTCCACCCCTGCACACCTGCACTCCTGCACACCTGTGAAACGTGGGCGCAGAGCTGCACCTCTCCGTGCCTGTGACTCACAATTTATAAAGTGGGGCTAGTAAGACTGCCTACCTCACAGGGTTGCTATGGAGATTAAATGCATTAATATTTCTCATGCCTGCATAATGGGGTCTGATACATATTGAATGCTATTCAAAGTGTTTGTTTTGCAAATATTTTCCTGATATTTTCAAAATATATGTGTTTTATATGGTCTAAATGTTTTGTATCTGCTTACCTCATTTATTATTCATAATTTGATAATCTGAATTCCTAGCCGAGTAAAAGCAATCATCCCTATAACACTTCAGCTTCTCCTTGCAATTCAAAGCCAGCTTCTGCTATATTTCTGTGATGGAACACACTTTCTTCTTTTCTTTTTTTTTTCTGGTTGCTTTTTTAATTTTTAATTTACTTATTTTTTTCAGAATACTATGGGGGTACAAATGTTTTGTTACATGAATTGTTATTGTACAGTTTGAGTCAAAGTTATAAGTGGGTCATGACCCATACAGTGTGCATTGTACCTGTTAGCTGTGAATTTCCTCTCTGCTTCTCCTCCTCCCACCTGCTTGATTTCTATTGAATTTTACTACCATATGTGCACAGGAGTGTTGATCTATAAGTTTCAATTTAGTAGTGAGTACATATGGTTTTTGTTCTTCCATTCTTGTGACACTTCACTTAAAACGATGGTCTCCAGTTACATCCAGATTGTTACAAAAGGTATTAGTTCACTGTTTTCTTTTTTTGGCTGAGTGATACTCCATGGTATACATATACCACATTTTATTAATCCACTTACGTATTGATGGGCACTTGGGTTGTTTCCACATCTTTGCAATAGTAAATTGTGCTACTGTAAACATTCGAGTACAAGTGTCTTTTTAATAAAACATCTTTTTTTTTCCTTTGGGTAGATACCAGTAGTGGGATTGCTGGATTAAATGGTAGTTCTACTTTTAATTCTTTGAGATATCTCCATACTAGTTTCCATAGAGGTTGTACTAGTTTTGCAGTCCCACCAACAGTATATGTGTTCCTTTTCCTCCACATCCACACCAGCATCTGTTGTTTTGGGACTTTTTGTTGTTGTTGTTGTTTGTTTGTTTTCTTTGTTTTGTTTTGTTTTGTTTTTGAGATGGAGTAATACTCTGTCACCTGGGCTAGGCTGCAGAGGTGTCAGCCTAGCTCACAGCAACCTAAAACTCCTGGGCTAATGCAATTCTCCTGCCTCAGCCTCCCGAGTAGCTGGGATTACAGGCAAGCACCACCATGCCTGGCTAATTTTTCTATTTTCACTAGAGATGGGGTCTCGCTCTTGCTCAGGCTGGTCTCGAACTCTTTGACCTCCAGCTATCCTCCCACCTCAGCTTTCCAGAATGCTAGGATTACAGGCATGAGCCACTGTGCCCAACCAAGGGACTTTTTGACAAAAGCCATTCTCACTAGAGTTAGCTGATATCTCATTGTGGTTTTGATTTGCATTTCCCTGATGATTAGAGAAGTTGAGTATTTTTTCATATGCTCACTGTCCATTAAGCTATCTTCTTTTGAAAAGCTTCTGTTTGTGTCTTTTGCCCACTTTTAATGGCACTGTTTGATATTTTCTTGCTGATTCACTTGAGTTATTTGTAGATTCTGGTTATCAGCCTTTTACCAGATATATAGCATGCAAATATTTTCTCCGATTCTGTAGATTGTCTATTCACTCTATTGATTGTTTCCTTGGCTGTACAGAAGCTTTTTAATTTAATCAGGTCCTATTTATTTATTTTTGTTGTTGTAATTTCCTTTGGGGTCTTCTTTTCTATCACTATTGGAAACAACATTCCCTAACAAGTAGAAAAACATTCCTCAATGGAAGGAAACAAACACTTTTTTGTTGTTGTCAAGACTGTGTCCACAAAATTTCTCTTGCTTGAGTTCCTATTGTAAGAATGACATTGTTAGAGACATACAGAACCAAAATCTTTGTGAGGCCAACGTTGTTTCCAAACATTTCTTAACTTTCTCTTGATTGATCAAGATAAACCAACCAAAGGATCAAATCCTACAGAAAAAAAAATCAAATTAAACAATGAGTTAAGAAACCAGGGGTGATTCTTAGGGCAACTGGATACCAGTTGAGCTCTCATTATCTCCATTAAAGTGTGACATGAATACACATACTCTTGTTTGGATAATGTACATAATTTGGATCCTTTGTCAAAAAGAATACTGTACTTATTATTATACTACAAGCCAGGGTTTGCATATTAAGAAATACCACCTATATTTTAGAAACTGTGTCCATACACATTGCGATGACTATATCCCTTCCTCTGTGTCTTCTACCTCTCCCCAAAGGCTATTTCTTCTTATGTTACAAATATTCTACATCCTCTCCCATCATTAAAATAATAACTATAATCAACAATGTGGCAGACAGAAATCTAAGAATGAATCTAATGATCTTCCCATTTGCATAATCTCCTTTTTGAGAGTGGATGGAATTTGAGAATCAGATGAGATATCTTCACGATATGTTATATTATATGGAAAAAAGGAAGGTTATCCAGACAAGCTTAAGCTAATCACACGAGGCCTTTCAAAGCAGAGAGTTCTTCTCTAGCTAGTGGTAGAAGAAGTCAGAAAAATGTGAAGTGTTTGGGATGCCATGTGAGGGGTCTGCTAAGGGCCATGCAGGGCTCCAGTGCTGCCATGCTGAGAGGGTGCATGAGACCCAGGGCGGAGGCAGCCTATGGCAGCTGAGAGTGGTCCTGCCTGAGAGCCAGCAAAAAATCAAGGCCTTCAGTCCTACAATCACAAAGAACTGGATTCCACCAGCAAACCGAATGGGCTGGAAGCAGATTCTTCCTCAGTCAAACTGCAGGACAAAAATGCACCCTACAGCCCCCTTGAATTCAGCCTCTGACTCTGAGCCAAGAACGCCCCTATGCTGTGCTGGACTTCTGACCCCAGAACTGAGAGCTAATGGAGTGGAGTTGTGTTAAACCACTAAGCTGGTGGTGATTTGTTATGGCCACAGTGGGAAGCTAATGCAAACCATAGCAAAAGCAAGCCCCGTCAGCTCTCTGTTATGAATTTCTTCTCTGCCATCATTCTAGCCTTCACCCTCTGCCTGCCATTTGCTCTTTGTTTATATCTCCACTGGCAACAAGAAACAGCTGCCCTCATTGCTCAAAGTGGTGTTTTTCATCTTCATCTTACTTGATTCCTGTAGCAATTAAAGATTGCTGGGAGAGCATGCTAGAGGGGTAGAACATAGGGAGTTTCAGAATCCAGAAATGCTGGTGGTTATGCTATTTGGGCAAATTAGTCAACCTCTTTTCATCAAATTTCCTTATAAAAGAATAAATAAAAGTGATCTTTTCTTATAAGATTGTGTAGGTTCAATGGGATAATAAATTGAAAGATTTTTAAAAATATTTATTTATTTATTTATTTATTTTTAGAGACAGAGCATCTGAAGTATTTTTAGGGCATCTTAAATGTCACTTATTAAAGGATGTCTTTTCTGAATTTTAAATCTTCTAGGCTATGCTCACTCAATTTCCTTCCTGCTTGTATTGTGATTTATACATTTATGGTTACTTATAAGAATGTGTCAATGCCTAGCATTTCTGCTGGATTATACTTTACATAAATTAAGCTTTTGTTCACTAGATATTCCTGTGAATGGCACAGTTCCTAGAAAATATTGGTTATTCAATATACCTTAAATGGTTGAATGTCAAGGCTATATTTAAAATATGGAGATTGTTCAAAAAATGCTCATTTGCTTTCCTACTTAACAGTGTCTCATATATCAGTTGTTCTCCATTTTGTGTTGTCTTCCTTTCTGGTCTATTCCTAGTTTCACATGCTTACTTTTTGTCTTAGTTTCTTATGACGACCATAACAAATCATCACAAAGTTGGTAGCTTAAAAACACCCACTAATTCCACTTATCACCTCACCACTCTGTTGGCCAAAAGTCTGGGCATAGAACATGGTGCAACAGGCTCCTCTACTCTGCATCTCAGAAGACCAAAAGCACATATCAACAGGATTGCTTTACTTTTGAGGCTCTGGAGAAATATCTGCTTCTTAGTTTAATCAAGCTTTTTGATGAATTCAGTTGTGTATGGTAGGAATACACACTGGTTGCAGGAATGAGTTTCCTGTTTCCTTGCTGGCTGCCAGCCAGGGCACCAGCCTTTGTGCTTAGGCATCTTTTGCCGTTTTGTGCTGGCAGCCCATACATTTCAAATGCAGTAAGTTTGCATCAGATCCTTCCACACATGGAAACTGCCTGGCTTTTTGTTCTGTCACACATCTCTGACTTCAGTGCGAGAAAAGTCCTGTTTTTAAGGGCTCCTGTGGTGATTAGATTGGGCGCTCATATATACTCCAGGGTAATCTCCACCACAGTCTTACACTACCTCGTAACAAAGCGGTATGCCAATTCCATTGTTTTACATTTAGTTTTATTATATTGCATTATTTTATTTTATTAATTTTATTCTTATCGGATCACATTAGTTCTGGGAAACAATTTCTATATTAGTCAAGGTTAGACATGTTATTTATATACATAATAACCTCAATATCTCAGTGCCTTAAAAACAAAGGTCATTCAGATGTTCTGGTCTTCCTCTGTCTTCTCAAACAGCCATATTTGATGTATGTTCATACTGTGCTTCTGAATGGGAAGGATGCATGAACGATGGCATGAGAATTTTCTGCATTGGGCATAGAATTGGGAACGTCAGTTTTGCCCACATTCAATTGGTGGAAACTCAGGCCATGGTCTCAGCAAACTGCATAGGAATGGGGAGATATAATTTCCCTGAGTGTTCCAGAGAAAAATTAAAAGGATTTGGAGAATACAGAGCATTCTCTCCACCCTGTAGACCCTGCCCAGTTGAAAAGATTTCTAAACATATTCCTCACTATACTTTGGGATGCATTCAGAGACTTTCCCTCAGCACTGTGTCCATCCCTAGTGCTTCTGTGCACTGCACGCTGTCTCCTCTTCCTGGCGTGCTCCGTCCCCAGGCACCTGTGGGGAGAGGTGCCCTTCATTTGTCAAGGTCAAGACTTTGTGAAATTGGTGGAAGCATTGTGAGGTTCTCCTTGAATGTCTAAGCCAGAGAAAGCAATGTTTTCTCATCTTTTCACAGCAATTTATGTATATGCTAAATATCAAATGAACCATAATTATAGTCTCTCTTCAGAATGTAAAAGTTTTCTCAGGGCAGAGACTATGTTTGTGAATGCCCAGCATTAGCAAAATTCCATGCATATGATAAACCCACACTTTATTTGAATGAAGAAATAATATATAAATGAACAGCCTAGTAAATATTAGATAAATTTACTGCATTTATTTTTCTCAGTAGTACTAGCTTATGCTTATCTTGACCTTCTTATGTGCCATGAATCAGTATTTCACAATAAGAAAACTAAGGCTCTGAACAGTGAAGTAATTGTATAAGGCTGTAACCTAAGGAATCGTAGAGATAACTTTGAAACAACATATGTGGCTACTAGTGAAGAGTTCGTGTTCTTCACTACTATACACTTCTTAATATTAACATTATTAAATAAAATAACTGTTTTTATTGGTATATGTTGTGTGTCAGACATAATTGTTGCTTTAGGAATATTAGCTCTTTTTAATCTTCACAAATTCCATATAGAAAATCTATTGCTAGTCTCCACTCTTTTTTTCTTTTCTGGAATTTCACCAGATTAAAAAATTGAAGAATCAGGTTGTTGGTTTCTGCTGTAATTGTAAGGGCTTGGAAACTGTCATCCCCTCCCTTGCAGCAAGAAAAAGTGGAAAACTATAAATCAACAACTCTTCTAGAAAAATTTAAACTTGAAACAAACTGCCACCTATAAAACTAGAGATAGGTGAATACAGAGAACCATGGCTTACTACTAGGAGAGGAAACTATCATTGGTGCCAATAAATGGTAGGGGAATTTAGACTGTAACTAGTGAATTGCTGGAAGCTCAGTGTGGATCATTGTGGGAGTTAAATCTCGTAGGGGTCAAGCTTTGGTGGAGACACTGCTCTTTCATGAATTTTACTTCCAAGACACTCACCAGTTTATCAGGATAGTAATCTGAGAAAATTTTCTATCTACTTCTTGCAGGGGAAGGAGAAAAGTAACCATTTAAAAATATATCCAGGGCATTACATTTTATTTAACAAAGGCCTTCCCTAAAGAAAAACTGGTTTATTAGCACCTAACCAACATGGACGAAGGGAAATACCCACCTCTAGATCACTCAAGCTTTTCTGTTTCACCTAAGTGGGGGGGGGGGGAAGCTGAGATGGACCTGTGAAGGTCAAAACCGAAGGGCACAGAGTCACGAAAGCCTGAAACCGGATCAGAAGATTATGGAATATTCCCTCTCCTCTGATACCTTGCCACTACGTCAGCAGGGCTCCAGTATAATGGCAGTGAAATGCAGCTAAAACAAATGCAAGGATCTAACTTCGTTTAAGAAATAACAAGGGAGACAAAAACAAGGACACTGTAGAAAATCGAAACATCTGAAATCTACAGCTACAGCAAAGAGTAAAACACAGAATAACTCCTAGCCAGATAAAAATAAAACCACACACCTAATGATCTATTTACATCTCTTTCTTTTACCCAGGACATCTTGTCTGGCTTTCAACAAAAACCAGAAAGCATGCTAAGAGGCAAACAATACCTGAAGAGATAATGCAAGCAACATAATTAGAATCAGGTATGGCAGAGATTTGGGAATCATTATTTTAAATTAACTATAATAAGTTAAGAAATAAAATGAAAAAAGTTGACATAATGCAAAAACAGATGGGCAATGTAAGCAGAGAGTTGGAAGCTGTAAGAAAAAAATTAAAAGGAAATGAAAAAGTGAAAACTGTAGTAATGGAAATGAAGAAAAAAGTGTCTTATGGGCTTATCATTAAACTGGACATAGCCAAGGAAAGAATCGGTGAACTTGAAGACACGTCGATAGAAACTTTGCAAACTGAAAATCAGAGAGAAAAGAAATGAAATGATGGGGAAAACTGTCCGGCGCTGGGACGTGGCCGCTCGCCGCCTCCCCGCCGCTCCGCATCCCCGCGGGCCCGTGCTGTGTGGAGCCGGCTGGAGGCAGCGGCGGGCGGGTGTGCGGGTGCGCGCTGCTGGAGCCGAGCCTTGTGTGCCCATCCGGGCCCACGCTCCATGGGCCGCCTGCTCCGGTGCTGCTTGCGCGATCCTGATTGGGTAATTTTTGAATCCCACTGTTCCTGATAGGTTGTTAAAGCCTGTTCCTGATTGGATGTTATAGCTCATTGCTGATTGGATGTTAATGCTTGTTGCTGATTGGCTGTTAATGTTTGTTGCTGATTGGACACTTTTTGAGTCCTACTAAAGGTATAAAAGCAGGAGGAGACCAGGGAAGGGGGTCAGAAGATCAGAAGTCAGCGGAGCATGCTGACGGAATAAAGGCTGTTCTCCACTCTCGACGTGCTGCTCGGTTATTTCCCTGGTAAAGAGCTGTTAACACTTGCTGGAACAAACAAAGAAAAGAAAAGAAAAACAGAACAGTATATCCAAGAATTTTGGAACAATTTAAAAAGGTACAAAATATGTGTAAAGGGAATACTAGCAGGAAAAATAAAAAAACGGAGAAAGGTACAGAAAGAAATATTTGAGATATGAGATTTTTCCAAAACTAAGGACAGATACCAAATTGCATAACTAGAAATTTCAGAGAACATGAAACAGAATAAAAACAAATATATAAAAAGCAAAACAAAACAAAAAACTACACCTAAAGCCTGTTATATACAACCGGTACAAAATCAAAAGGAAATTTTTTAAAAAGCCAGATTTAAAAAAAAAACAAAAAACTTGCTTATAAAGGTTTCAGTATAAGAATTACAATGGCCTTCTCTTTATAAACCATGCAAACAGGAAGATGGCAGATCAAACTATTTTAAAATGTTTAAAATTTAATTAAAAACCCACCCAACTAAAATTCTGTATCCAGTGAAGTTATCCTTCAAGAGTAAAAAAGAAATAAAGATTTTCTCAAACAAAAATTGAGGGAACATGTTGCTAGTAGATCTTCCTTGTTGGAAATATAAAAGTTCTTCATAGTGAAGGAAAATGGTACAGGTCAGTAACTTCTGCATATGGAAAAAAAGTGTTGAAAAAAGAATAAATGAAAGTAAAATGAGACCATTTATTATTCTGATACTCAATTTATGTAACCTTATCTCTTTGTGTTAAATAATAACAATGATATATATGGTGATCATACTCACGGGTAGGTGGGATGAAAGACAGCAATGTTGAAAGGAGCTGGAGAGACGGAACGTGAATACTGTAGGGTAACTGCATTATGTGAGTGGGTATAGTGTTATTTGAAAGTAGACTTACATCAGTTGTAAATGTATACTGTATATTTTAGGGAAATCACTAAAATAAATTAAAAAATAAATAAAACTGATATGCTAACAAGGAAGTAAAAATGGAGTCATAAATATTTCAATTAAAACCCAAGAGGGCAGAAAAAGAGGGGAAGGTAAAGAAACAAAGAAGAAGTTCAAAAAATAGGAAACAAGTACAAATATGGTAATTATTCATCCAACTATATCAACAATGACTTTAAATGTGAGTGACCTAAATGTACCAATTAAAAGACACATTGCCATAGTAGATAAAAATAAGCAAGACTTAACTATGTAGTGTATCAAGAAACCCACTTTAAACATAAGGGCACAGTTTAAAAGTAAAGAGACTTAAATCTAAGGCATGAAACTATAAGAATTCCAGCAGAAAATGTTGGGAAAACTCTTGTACACATCAGCCTTGGCAAAGAATTTATGAATAAGAGCCCAAAGGCAATCACAGCAACAACAAAAATAAATAAATGGGATCTGAACAAATTAAAAACCTTCTGCATAGCCAAAGAAACTATCACTAGAGTCAACAGATGACCTACAGAATGGGAGAACAAATTCACATGCTACACATCTGATAAAGGGCTGATAACTATTAATAGAATCTATATAGAACCCAGGAAAATCGACAAGAAAAAAACATTAAAAAGTAGGGAAACTTTGCAAAAGAAGATAGACTAATGGCCAAAAAACATATGAAAAAATATTTAACAGCTCTAATCATCAGAGAAATGCAAATCAAAACCACAATGAGATATCACTTGACTCTAGTGAGAATGGCCTTTATCATAAAGTCCCAAAACAATAAATGTTGATGTGGATGCAGAGAGATAGGAACACTCATGTACTGCTGGTGGGACTGCAAACTAGTACGTCTCTGGAAAGTAGTATGGAGATACCTCAAAGAGTTCAAAGTAGACCTACCATTTGCTCCAACAATCCCACTACTGGGTATTTACCCACAGGAAAAAAAGACACTCTATAAAAAAGACATCTGGTCAGGCGCGGTGGCTAACGCCTGTAATCCTAACACTCTGGGAGGCTGAGGCAGGAGGATCGCTCAAGATCAGGAGTTAGAAACCAGCCTGATCAAGAGCCAGACCCTGTCTCTACTAAAAATAGAAAGAAATTAATTGGCCAATTAAAAATATATAGAAAAAATTAGCCAGGCATGTTGGCACATGCCTGTAGTCCCAGCTACTTGGGAGGCTGAGGCAGAAGCATTGCTTGAGCCCAGGAGTTTGAGGTTGCTGTGAGCTAGGTTGAGGCCATGGCACTCTAGCCCGGGCAATTCTGAGACTCTGTCTCAAAAAAAAAGACATCTGCACTCGAATGTTCATAGCAGCACAATCCATAATTGCAAAGATGTGGAAACAACCCAAGTGCCCATCAACACATGAGTGGATTAATAAAATGTTGTATTGATATATGTATACCATGAAATACTACTCAGTCATAAAACAAAATGGTGAACCTCTTGTATTATCCTGAATGGAGCTGGAAAAGCAAGTACCACATAGACTCACCATTAAATTGGTACTAATTGATCAACACTTATATGCACATGTGGAAGTAACATTCATAGGGTGACAGGCAGATGAGAAGGAGAAGAGTAGATGGGTGAATTCACACCTAACAGGTGCGGTATATACTATCTGGGGGATGGGCACGCTTGTAGCTCTGACCCAGGTGATGCAAGGCAATTTATGTAATCAAAGCATTTGTATCCCCATAATATTCTGAAAGAAAAAGAAAAGAAAAAAGAAAAGTATAGGGTGAACAAATGAGGAAAAATACTTAGGTATAAATCTGTAAAAATATAAAGGATCTATATTGAGAAAACTGCAAATCTCTGAAGAAAGAAATTTTAGAAGATGTAAATAAATGGAGAGATATTCCATGTTCGTGAGTGGGAAGAAATATTGTTAAGATATCAGTTCTTCTCAACTTGATCTATAGCTTCAACACAATCTCGTCAAAGTTCCAGCAAGTTATTTTATGAATATTGACAAACTGATTCTAAAGTTCATATGGAAAACAAGAGCCCTGGAATAGTCAAAAAAATAGTGAAGAAAAATAAATAGAATGACCAACACTACTGAATTTCAAGATTTATTATAATACTACATTCACCAAGACAGTATGATATCAGCAAAAGAATAAACAAATTAATAAATGTAACAAAATAGAGAAGACAGAAATAGACTCACACACATACAGTCAATTATCTTGACAAAGTTGCAACGGCCACATAGAAAGGATGATCTTTCCAACAAACAACATTGTAACAACTGGACATCCACATGGAAGAAATGAATGTAGATTCCTTGCAACATTCACACACAAAAAAATTAAAATGAATCACAGAACTAAAAGCAAAACAAAATTATTAAATTTCTAAAACAACACAGGAGAACATGTAGGTGACCTTGGATCTGGCAATTAATTTTTAGATACAACAGCAAAAGCATGGTCCGTTCAAGAAAAAAAAGATGATAACCTGGACTTCACTAAAATTAAAAACTTTGGCTCTGTCAGAGACACTGCCAAGATAATGAGAAGACAAGCCACAGACTCTGAGAAAAGAATTGCAAAAGACATATCTGATTAAGGGTTTATCCAAAATATAAAATGAATGCTTAAAACTCAACAATGAGAAAATGAACAGCCTAATTAAAAATAGGCAAAAAACTTGGATATCTCACCAACAATGATATACAGATTTCAAATAAGTATATGAAGATAGTTCAACATCATACATCATTAGAGAATTGCAAATTAAAATAAGAGACCACTATACACCTATTAGAAGGGCAAAAATCTAAAACATGACAACACCAAATGCTAGCAAGGATCTGGAACAACATTAACTCTTTCACATTGCTGTTGGGAGTTCAAAGTAGTACAGACAGTTTGAAAGACAGTGTGACAGTTTCTGAAAAAAGTAAACATACTCTTAACATATATAATCCAGCAATCAGACTCTTTGATGTTTACCCAATTGCATCGAAAACTTACATCTACATCAATACCTAAACATGCAGGGGGGTTATAGTAGCTGTATTAACAATTGCCGAAATCTGTCAACAGCCTTCAGTGTGTCCTTCAGTAGGCAAATGGTTAAACAAACTGGTATTTCTATACAATTGGATATTACTTAGTGATTAAAAAATGAGCTATCAAATAACTGGAAGTCACGTGGTAACCTTAAATGCATATTTATAAGTTAACAGAGCCAATCTGAAAAAGCTGCATACTGTATGATTCCAGTTATGTGATATTTTGGAAAAGGCAAAACTGTAAAGACAATATTAAGTTCAGTGGTTGGCAGGAACTTGGGGGGGGTGGGTAAAGAGGTGGGGCTCAGGGGATTTTTAGAACAGTGAAAGGATTCTGTATCATACTCTAATAGTGGATACATGACATAATGCATTTGTTAAAACCCATTGACCTGTACAACACAAAGTGCAACCAGTAATCTTAATGTAAATTAAGGACTTAGTTGATAACTATGTATCAATATCAATATTGCTTCATCAATTGTAACAAATAGAACACTAATAGAAGAGGTTAACAATAGGGCAATCTCTGTATTGTGAAGAGGGTGTATATTGGATCACTGTGCTTTCTGCTCTACAGAATAAAGTAATGGTAATTAAATAATTAATGATAATTAAAAAAAAAGGAAGATTGATAAGAATACCAGGTTTTCAGCCCAGGTCTTTCTGACCAAATTCTTTTGTTTTGAAAAGGCAAATAGTGTCTTGTAAAATGAGACTAAGCTACATGTTAAGGATGAGGACTGCTTAATACTATCCAGCACACAAGGAAAATACTAACAAAATATTTATTACAAGTGTTATTAAAAAGTTATATTCTTTATACAATATATCTGATTGATTAATAAAGTATTTTTGAGCAGGATTTACCTTGGCTGTTCCCTTATTTTTATACAGGGCATTATTTTGAGTAGAATGTGCTACACTCAGAGTCTTAGACACCATTAGCCTTTCAAAGTATGCGATTCCATAATTAGAAGTATTATTTATGCATGGAATCCTTAAAATGATTTTTCGTGTGTGTTTTTGAAACACTGATAGAACATGACTTCTAATCAAACCATCATCTCTAGTTTTTTTTCTTTTCTTTCTTTTTCTTTCTTAGCTAAAAACCTAAAAACAGCTTTCTCCCAGAGTTGTCACCCATGTTTGGTTTGGTATATCTTATTAGTCTACTGATTAAAAAGTAAATAAAAAGAACACACTGTATAAGTCCAGGACTTTTTTTTTTTCTCTGCATTTTCTCTAAATTAAAAAAAATACTTCCTGATGTAAAATAGGTGCCCAGATTGTTGAACAAGTTTGATTATATAGAAGACAGATTTCAAGGTAAAGTAGAAATTCCTTAACCTGTTCACAAAAGAATATTTTACTTTCCAGCTGAGGCTTAATTCAAACATTCAAATTTGGAGCCGTTATATGTGAAAGCAAAGAGTTAAGATTAAGTTTTTGTTGCTTTGGTTGCTTTTCTTGCTGTTTGTTTACATTTTTCTGCTTATATAACAGCTTGGCCAGCTGTATGTAATACAGCATTAGATGGACAGGTTTAGTCCCAAACTTCCTTGGAGAGATCGGTCCCTGTATTTTTTTTTAATATAATAGAAATATTTGACCCAGTACTCTGCTTGACCCATTGCGATGTGATCAGTACTATAAAAGTAGGCAGTGAATATGCAGGAGTTCAAACAAGAGGTGAATAAGAATTGGAGGAAGAGGTCTCTAATTTTTCTTTATCTGATTGTTCCATAAATGGAACTTTTTCTTCCTCATCTGCATAACTAGATTTCAAGTTCAATAAATATTTGCTATAGTCATTTCTATGCGAAATGTTTGGCCAATCTGACTGTTATTTATTCAACAAACATTTATATTAATTTATTCAACAAATATTTGTGAGACCATCCTATTGTTTGTTCCTCTTTTGAATACTGAATGATGCCATATGTAGGAAAGGAAACTGGGTGAGGATTGGCTTGAGAAACAGGACATGCAGCTCAGAGTAAGTTTTGACGGGGAAAGGAAGAAATTACATAACTAGAGACAAAGTATGGTAGAAAAGCAACTTAATCATTTAATTCTGTTTTCCAGATGAAAAGAACTTTAATGCATTACAGGACAACTAATAGTAGGGTTAAGGGGAAACATTAGTGGTGCTAGTTTTGAGGTGACAATAGGCACCTTTGCCTTGTAAAGGAAATCGGCATTGACAGTCTTAACAGCCATAGGTACATGACAAGATAATTATCTTGAAGAATAATAAAAAGCTAAATGCAAATCAAGTTAACTTTTCATTCATTTCCATTACGTTAGAAAATAATCAAATATTAAGAGCTGACCATTTTCCAAAAATGATTTTTGTGTGATTGCCTATTTCTACATTCTCAGATTAAATTTATTATTCCAAATATTGTACATTTAAATGTCACTTTATCCAAGCCCTTCTTATAGTCTGGATGCCTATAAAAATGGCATAATCACTATTAGTACAGTAGCGATTTTGTCATTACTTGCAGAACGACAATAAATATATAACTCATTTTTGCTCCAAAGAATAAATAGGCAACTATAAAAGGCAGTTTTTTTCTCCTGCTCATTTTAGCTCTGCATGAAGTGTTTAAAAGCTTTCAGAATAATGTACCCTTTTAACATTACAGACTGCCACCTTCTGGAAGATATAATAAACATGTAAAAAGTACATTGTGAAAATATGAATTTTTTAGCTTGTCAAATACATACAGATATATGCAAACTTACCTGGAGACATTGATATGCTTTATGTGAACAATAATTGGCCTGCTTGTTTTTATGCTCTGTTTTAAAAACAAAAAAAATTATAGTTAATAAGAGACTAATTATACTCTATGCAATACAAAAATTGTTCTTTTCACATAAATCAACAGATAAAAGATTGTTTTGCTAAGTCAGGCAAGCCAGAAATGTATTTAGATAGATGTATTTTGGCGCTGAGTGTTTAAAACACATCTATTGTTTTAACCTGCCAATTGCTCAATCATGTCATATTATAGACGTTCTTAAATCTGTCATCCATATTCCCTCAGCAACATTGAAGCTGTATACTTAAGAACAGAAAACTAAGAAGCATGTGGTTATTAATACAGAGGAAATACTGTCTACGTAGGTTAAAAATAACTTTGAAAGAAAAAAAAGTGATCTTCCATGATAGTGTTTATGTAAACTTAAATCTAATGATCCTGTTGTGCCTTTCTCTATATAAACCTTGTCCACAAATCTAAACATAGCTCACATGCTCTGTGATTATGGGCATTGAGAAACCCCAACAGTCTAGAGTTGGAAAAGGAGAGAAGTCCCATCTGGTCTAATTCTTTCCTTTCATAGATAAAACAAGTGAGTTATTGAGAAGTCAGGCAATCCGTCTGGAGCTCTCTGACAAATCCACTGGTATAACTCTGGATTATTTTTTTTTTTTTTTTTTTAGAGACGGGGTCTCGCTCTTGGTCAGGCTGGTTTCGAACTCCTGACCTTGAGCTATCCACCCGCCTCGGCCTCCCAGAGTGCTAGTATAACTCTGGATTATTAAGGCAAAGTCTTCTTTTAAGAAAAAACTACCTGAGATTTTATTTTCAGGTAAAAAAATTGAAATGAATACCAGTAAACAAACAAACAAACAAACAAAATCAAAACAAAATTTTTTCACTAAATTGTTTCCTGCATTGCTGTTTGGTCACCAGCACTTTCTAATGGACTTACATCGCTCAGTAGGAATTGAAGCCATCAAGCTTGGACAAGCTCAGCCTCCCAGTAAGTAAAGATCTTTCAGACGTGCAATAAATAGTGGGCAAAGTAGGTAAATATGATCATGAGCA
Organism: Cheirogaleus medius; assembly: GCA_008086735.1. NCBI lineage: Eukaryota > Metazoa > Chordata > Mammalia > Primates > Cheirogaleidae > Cheirogaleus > Cheirogaleus medius. The sequence goes on from VBSM01001124.1 coordinate 2,759,770, forward strand.
TGGATTGAATAGATTACACGGCATTAATTAGAAAGTAGTTTATGAGCCAATACCACATAGCAGACCTGTATATTATCACCATTGTTGGTTCCTATGTCAGAGCTCTCACCTGAGTTTGCAAAACTACATTTTAAGGCTGGAATAGTAAAGTGAGAACAACCAAAGTGTCATGGATATTAGTGTGCTTGAAAGCAATTAACAACTGATTAGTTTTAAGAACAGAAATTTTAAAAGATCACAAAGTATAAACCAACAAAATAAAATAAAACCAAGTAAATTATTTTTAACATGAATACTAATGATGCACAGGATTTTAAAATAAAGAAATTTAAATAGCAAACTAAAACCTAGATGAAGTTTAGGAAATGATTCTTTTATGGTATTTATCTGTAGTTGTATTTAAAATTACTATAATCATTAATTAATTTATGTTTATGATTTTATGTGATCACCGTATCCGCAATATGCTCTCTGGCACTGCAATTCACATCTTTCCCACATGAAAAATACGCTCACTCCTCCCAACCTCCCCAAAGTTCCATCCCATTCTTGCTCAAGGTCAAGATTTAATCATCTAGCTCACACCCAGGTGGAGATAAGGCTTCTCACACTTGATTCCTGAGGACAGCCCCTCTGTTTCTGAAGGACGTTGCTGTGGACTGAGCTGGGTCACACCAAAATTCATGTCTCAAAACTCCAACCTCCAGCACCTCAGAATATATCTGTGTTTGGAGACAGGGCCTTTCAAGAGGTGATTAAATCCAAATGAGGTCCTTAGAGTGGGCCCTAAGCCAATCTAATTGGTATCCTGTGGCAAGAGGAGATATGGACACTCCAAAAGACACCAGGAACACGCAGCACAGGAGAAAGCCCATGCGAGGACACAGGGAGAGGCACACTGAGGAGGGGCCTCAGGAGAAACCAGATCTACTGACATCTCAGTGCTGGACTTCCAGCTCCAGAGCTGTGAGGCAATCAGTTTCTGTTGTTTAGGTCGCCCAGTTTGTGGCGCTTTGTTATGACAGCCTTACCAGACCAATACAGACTTGCATCAGAGAGACAGGTTATCCTCTCCTCTCTGCACCTGCTATGGGATGGTGGGATGGAGTAGAGTGACCATGGCAGACCCTCCTGTTCAGTAAAAGGAGATGCTAGAAACATGCAGCAGTTACTAGCCCACGGAAATTCTGAAAACCATCAAAGCACATGTCCACTCCTTGATAGGGCTTAGGTCCAGTGCCTGGGAGTGGTCCCTTTGGCTCCCAAATCCGCCCTTCGGGATTCTGGCTCTGCCCCCTGAGATCTTGGATCTGTCTTCTGCATTCATGGCCCTGCCACCTAAGGCCTTGCCTCTGCACTCTGAATCATATTTCTAATGTGCCTTACCTTGGAATCTAAAACATATATTCTTGATTTATACAGAATGGGGTGCATTATGTATATATTAAATCAATTGGCTTGATTATATTCATTCCTATTTTATACTTTTTATTTTTTAACTGATTTAACAAGGTCAGACAAAAGTCAAATTGTGCAATGATTATTGACTTTTATCAACTTTTCTTTATATTTCATACAAGTTTACTTTTAGAATGACTGTTTCTCTCGTATATGAACAGTATGAGAACACCAATTATTCTCCGCCCCTCGTGCTACTCATGAGGGGCGTTTGACCTGGCTTTCCTTATGTCACCTCGGGAGTAAGGTCTGAGCAAGCGGGACCGACGCACTTGACATGTAATGTTAGGCGGTAAATCAGAAATCCTACTTTGATCCAGAATAGCTTGTATGCTCATTCAGGATAAAACTAATAAAGATGAATATTTAAAACCATGCAAGCATATAGCCTATAAGAGTGTCACAAGTAAAGAATAAATAGCATCCTGTGGATGTAAGATGAGCATTTCTTACAGTGATTTTTTTCCTCTTCCAGGGAAGGAATGTGAAAGAAAAAGGCAATCCTCCCATATCTCCATCATCATGCCTATTTTGCACACACCTGATCTAGCTTATGATTTGCTTTTCAAAAACACAACTGGGATGGGACTTTGCAGAAAGTTAGTTCAGTAACCTCCACATTTGTGTATGATTACAACTATGACCCCTGTGGATTTGATCCTCATTTAATTATTTTTTTATTTCAGAATATTATAGGGGTACAAATGTTAAGGTTACATATATTGCCCTTGCTCCCCTCCCTCCTCAAATCAGAGCTTCATGCATGTCCATCCCCCAGATGGTGCGCATCACACTCATTATGTTTGTATATACCCGTCCCCTCCTACCGTTTCCTATCTGCCCGACACCCGATAAATGTAATTCCTATATGTCCACTTAGGTGTTTATCAGTGAAATCAATTTTCTGGTGAGTATATGTGGGGCTTGCTTTTCCATTCTTGAGATACCTCACTTAGTAGAATGGGTTCCAGCTGTATCCAGGAAAATACAAGAGGTGCTATATCATCATTGTTTCTTATAGCTGAATAGTACTCCATGGTATACATATACCACATTTTGTTAATCCACTCATGTATTGATGGGCACTTGGGTTGTTTCCACAACTTTGCAATTGTGAATTGTACTGCTATAAACTTTCGAGTGCAGATGTCTTTTTTATAGAGTGTCTTTTGTTCTTTTGGGAAGATACCCAGTAATGGGATTGCTGGATCAAATGGTAGATCTACTTGTATCGCTTTAAGATATCTTCATATTGCTTTCCACAGAGGTTGCGCTGGTTTGCAGTCTCATCAGCAGTGTAGGAGTGTTCCTATCTTTCCACATCCACGCCAACATTTATTATTTTGGGACTTTTTGATAGAGGCCATTCTCACTGGAGATAAGTGATATCTCATTGTGGTTTTGATTTGCATTTCCCTGATGATTAGAGATGTCGAGCTTCTTTTCATGTTTGTTGGCCATTATTCTGTCTTCTTTTGAAAAGTTTCACTCTTGTAGGTAAGACCTCAAGGTAGACACTTTGTATTTACAGTAATATGAAGACTTCCTGTCATTAATAGGTTTACTGTTCATTAACTCAATGGACTTATTTCAAAAAGCCTAATATGTTAGTATGAGATGAGCAAATTGTTATAAAATTCCATAGGGGGAAATTTCACTTTCATTAGACAAAGTAGATAAAGCTCTACATATTCAACATATAACAACCGGTCTTTGAATGCCCACAGTGTTTCTGGAATTGTGGTAGATGCTGAGTGACAGGAGTCTGCAGGGGGGTAAGAATAGGGCTGCTTCAGATTCCGCAGCCTAATAGGACTAATTTTCAAGAAAAACAGTCTTTTAATTTATAGATTTTCCCTCCTCCCTTTTAGCTCTCCCTATTTTTTCATTGAAATTAATTTTGTGAAGCAACCAAACCTCTTTTACAGGGTTTCTCAGTCTCAATGTTGATAACTGCATCTCTGTGCTATTCTTTTACATGTTTATGTGTCTTTATATGTTCTGTAAATTGGTGTTAGTTCTAAAGGCTCAGTGAGATTCAGATCTAGTGTGTGCTTGCTTTTTGGTGATCATTGTTCATTAGGGATGCAAATGATGATATTCTAATTTTGTCAGTTGCTCTCACGTATTAGCTGGAATTAGGGTGTCTAAACTTCTTTTCGAGAAGTGAGACTTTCAGTGCAAACCCAGCAGCGTCCTGGCAAACTGGGACAGGTTGGTTACTTTGATGAAATACAGAAATTCTTGTCTGGCTGCACAGAGGTGCAGTTTACGCAGGAAAGGAACTCTCGCATGTTCGACAGAAATGATGAATGCTCCTCTTGGAGCTTTCTGGAGAATTGACCTTTGAAGACATTGGGTTTTATCGCATTTGATTAATATGCTTTCTTTTCTTTCTTTTTAAATTATTGCTTTTCATCAAATTTAGTTTAACAATGGGCTTTAATCAAGCTTTCAGTGAGCTGTTCTTGAAATAAATAGGCCTATCCATAGAAATAACACAGTTAAACATAGACCCTGGAGTAACAAACTGATGGGAAAATAGTGAAAACAAATGAAAAAGTTAACAACTTTAAAATCAACTTTAATTTAAGGAGATATGAAGGGTGGAGAACAGCTGGAAGTTTCCTTTTCAACAACAGGATATCATTGGCCTGAAAAACCTGGAAAATAAATTCTGGAGTGATTGGATGATTAAGCTGATTTTCAAAAAAAATCTTAACGAAAGTTGTATCTTTCCTGAAGTTGGAGGGCAGTTGCTCGGTGATCTTTGGTGATTGGTAAATACCACTGAATCTCCACTGAATTGGAAAAAAATATTGGTTTAGTTGGTTTATATGAATTAAAAATAAATACCTGCAAGTCGAATGTGCTGTGGTCCTTGGGGGAGGCGACAAAAAGAAAGAAGACACGCTGGCTTTGAGATTGCAATGCTCATAGTCTGGCCGGATGCTGGAAAGGTGGCTCGTTGAGCATGAGCATACTTTCCACGTGAGACATGCTGAGAGAACGCTGTTGTAGAACAGACCTTGTGGATCTTATTTCTAACCATCTCATTTCAGATACTGCAAAACTAAGACCTAGAAAGGTAGACTTACCCAAATTAATTGTTAAGAATAAATAAAATTAGATAATTAGCTTAAAACTGGAAAAGTAATTTTCAGAACAGAGTTGAACTAATGTGTCCCTGTTTTAATTGACTCCTGAGGAAGGGAGTTTTACTACTTTCTTTGAACTCCACTCCCATGGAGAAGTTGGGGCACCCTCCCTGGATCACAGTTATTCAAAGCACCTGAAATTCTCCTAATTGCTTTTGGTTCTTTCTATTCTGGTAAACACTCAATATACAAATTAAGACAGCTATTAGACAGATTTTCAGAAGCATTTGAAACTCTCTTGCCTAGTCTCGCAATATTTAGGCTTCTCAGAATACCTACATTTAAGGAACACTTTTAGCATTGTCTTATTCACTACAAGTAGCACTGCGAATGGTTAGGAACGTTTCAGTCTTTTGTTTTCCCCCCATGAAAACAGAACTCAGCACCATCATGAAAAAAGAAGGATGTTACCTTGATGTTACATCAAGTCAAGTCAGTACTCCCCTTTTATGAGAAATAACAAGTCAGTTTGGGCTCCAGTTGATATGATTCACAAATCATTTGCAGAATGGACATTTATTTTAAGTTCATTTAGCCAATTGTGTGTGTGCGTATGTGTTCACATATGTGCTTAGGTACACACACATACACACAATGCGTCCTTTTACATTGTTGCTGAATAAGAAAATGAGTCCAGGATCCATCTCTTTTCATTTATGCAAGGTCTAGTTCAACCACAAAACCCACACTCAGTATAGTGACAGAAATGGTACTTTAAATAAGATGTGAATGGATGAAGAATTGGTAAATCGCGACTGGAAGCCATCTGGGAACAAAAGGGTGAAAGATTTATTCTTTAGAAACAATTCACATGCTTCTAGTGTTCAGTATTTTATTGTAACTGGTCTTGAAAGAAACTCATGGTGCTTCAAAAGGACTAATTAATAGTTTGTACCTGGCTCCCAGGTGAGGAAGACACATGAGCCCAGGGAGTGGCCTATCTAGAAAAGGCAGACTGGTGAACTATTCACTTGATTACCTCCAAAGCAGGACTTTGCGTTTTAGAGAGTCCTTCTTCTCGCCATCTGGAAAGCTCAGCCTGTCTGTCCTCTCCTCATTCCTGCTGATGGAAACCCTGTTGTTCTTTATCAGCTATCACTAAAGAAAGTCTTGACTTTTTCATCACAACAAAGGTCTAAAAGTTACAAATAATTCTTTATGTTTGCAGCAAATAGTAACAGATCTACCTTTTTACTGAGAGTCGCTATTGGACTCTCTGCAAACTAAAGCATAGTCAAGCTTCCTTTCAATTAAACTCCATCAAAAATCTTCACAACAGGGGCTATAGTAAAAGGTATTGCCTTTTTGATTTGGGTTTCTGCTTGATGGTTCTTGGCATATATGAAT
>VBSM01001124.1:2765832-2816272 GCA_008086735.1 Cheirogaleus medius
CCCTAACAATATTTGTACCCCCATTATATGATGAAATAAAAGGGAAAAAAAATCTTCACAACACCATCACACCTTGTGGGGAATACTCTGTCTAATATTAACAACAATTTTTCTCTTTCCTATTTTTTATATTAGATTTTAGGCTTTTTTTGTACAGAATCACATTTTCTATGTGTTGTATCACCACTGAATCTTGCATGTAGTAGTTAAAAAATGAATTAGCTACAATTATCTATTGTTTCATCTTGCCATTAAGGTTACCTATAGGCAAATCTTGTAACCCGAGAATTGATATTGTTTTCTCTTCTGCTGTGTTAGTTTTCTATTGTTGTGCAACAGATTGCCACAAACTTAATGGCTGAAACTGTAATTGTTACTATCTCTCAGTTGTCGTGTGCCACAGTCCAGGCACGGCTCAGCCAAGTCCACCGGGTCTTCTCCTATGCCCCGTGGCTGTGGCAGAGCTCAGGTCCTCGCAGTTGTAGGACTGAGCTCCCCATTTTCTTGCTGACTAAAAGCAATCAAATTATAGGTGAAATAGGCACACAGAATAGTGTCATCTGGTTCTCTAAAATCAGAGCACAGCTTTGATACTGCTAAGCTTCCTGAAGGTGGAAGGACATAGGGAACCATACTTATATCTGAAATTCATCTGTCTCTTAACAAAGGAAAACCTGCCGTTCTTGAGAAGCATGCATTATTTCAGACAAGGAAACTTGAGTTCTGGAAGTTGTGGAAGGAGAATTTAAAAGCAAGTCTGTTTACTTTCGACTCCTACACTATTTCCCTTATATCATGCTGCCTCACAGAGACCTTTAGTTCAAATATTTCATTTTACAAATGAAGAGTCTGAGAGCAAGCAGCTTTAAGCCAAGCATCTATTTAATAAAAGATTTGGGAATTGAAGAACCTAGATCTTCTCGTAGTCAATTACTGATTTTCTTGCTAATTAGATTGCCAACTTGAATCTAAATGTCCCATGTGTATTTCTAATGCCTGATGCACAGTGACGAGATGCTATCCACTGAAAGAAGAAAATGAAGCTCGCTTAGATGATCTCCTCATGCTGCCTACTACTCCTGTGCAAATTTGATCATTATACTAGTATTTTTAAATGAAATGGGATCTTTTAAGTTATGTACCACTTTATATACTCACTTGCTTTACTATAGAAATGATACATGAAAGGTAAAATTTATGAATCTTTTTGGGTGCAAAAATGTTTTTGTTCTGCCTTAATATATGAATGATAGATTGAAAAACATTTTGCCTCAGAACTTTAAAGATGTTCCAATATCTTTTACCATCAGCTGCAGCTGATGAGAAATTTGATGCCCAAATGTTTCACATTCATTTAAAATAAATTGTGGGGTTTGCACTAAGTCTGCAGGATTCCTATGCAGTAAGAATAAAAAGGGTTTTATTGTAGGATGACAATATCCTCATTTTTAGTTTCAACTATCCCAAGAGTAAATTTAATAGGTTCATGGAAAAAGCTTCTGAGTATTTGCCTTGAGTTTACCATGACTTTCAGACTGAACTGATTACAGGCTTTGGGTAGAAGTGATTGTTCTGAGCTCAGAGCCCCTTCCAGTTGGAAGGGCGTCCACTCACACCCGGTGCAAACTTGTCGGAGTTTATCTGGGCTCTGGCTTTTTCTGCTGCCAAAATCTCCTACCCTCTTGTTTCTATCTTCCAGCTTATTTGGAATGGCCTTTGCACGCCTGATCCTCCACCCATGTGCTGTCTTCATTTGGGGGGTTTATTTCTTCCATACTCTAATGTCAGTGGGGTCTACAGAAAGATGGAAATCAAATGCCTGCTCAGTCCCCTAGCTTGATGCCCCCCCCCCCCCAGTCATCCTAAGCCAGACTACTTGGTGCAGCTTCCCAGGGAAGGTGTGAAACTGCAGCAGACAGAAACCCAGCAGCCTGTCCTAACCTCAGCTTTCCTTCCCCTCCAGGGTTCCTAACAGAGATGTTAGAATCAGGGAGGCAGCATAGTGCTGTTGTACCTGAATCAGGGATTTACAGCCTAAAAGAAACGTTCAATTTTACCATAAATATAAATGGCATTGTTATGTTGAGCAAATGTTCTATATACCCTTTGTGTCAGTCCATTTCTGTTACTATCACAAAATACCTGAGACTGGGTAATTTATAAATAACAGAAATTTATTTCTCACAGTTCTGGAGTCTGGGAAGCCCAAGATCAAGGCACAGGCATCTGGTGTCTGGTGAGGGCCTTCTTGCTGTGCCCTCGCATGGCAAAAGTGGAAGGGCAAAAAGGACAAGCTCCCTCCTTCAAGCCCTTTCATAGGGGCCCAACCCCACTCATGAGAGAGGAGCCCTCCTGACCTAATCACCTCTCAGAGGCCCCCAGCCCCTAATTCCGTTATATCAGCCATTAAGTTTCCACACCTGAATTTTGGAGGGGACACCCTCAAACCATAGCACCTTCTGTCTTCTTATCTTCATAATGTATGAATAACACTTGGGAGTTCACTAAGACAGTGTTTATACCATGCTGGACCTGTTGCTGGCTCTCAAAACTCCAACCACCTCAGGACCACTCAGGGGCACCCACAGCCGCCCGGAGTCCTACCCTGCCAGTCTCAGTAAGCGCGCAACCGGGCACGCTTCGTGGTCGAGGGGCCTTCACACGTGTACTTTGTCTCTCTCTGGCCGGCCTTCCCTTCGTGATCTACCCGAGGAGCTGCTCTTCCTTCAAGATTTGGCTTCACGTCCTCGGTGGATATCCCCGTGCCCATTTCTCACATCAGCCATGCTCCCCAGCCGGGGCCACTGCTGCCCCGGCCACCTGGGGACCTAAATGGGGCTGTGTTTCTCCCGTCGGTCTCCTCCAGCAGAACTCTCAGAGGGCTGCGGTCAGTCCCCCGCAGCGCTGTCCCCACACGGGGTGCTGTCCTGGCATGTGGGAGTTAGTCAACAAGTGCCACTTTGAATGGAATTGAAATGAAAGAATAAGCATGCATATTGTTCCTGAGACACGCTTTAGAGTGTGGCTTCATTATTACTTTGAAGTGATAGGAATTCTCAGAGCATCAGACACAGTCGTGTTCCAAAGGAAGTTCCAAATTACATTCTAAAATCAATGTAAGTGTCTTTGGCATCTGGGAATTATTATCACTACGTGTTCCATTTTCAAGATGAATGGATCTTACATTATATTAACATCATTTTCTGTGCAATAAGACTGGACTTGATATAAAATTGACTGGCCTTGATACTGAGATGGGTTTAATGTTATCATCTCTTGATTATCCTTGTCAGTAAATTTACATTTATTTGTGTTCCAGAATGATTTTCTCTTGTCACCTGGAATATTTTCCAGCACATTTATAACTGCTTAGTGATATGCTTTTAAGGAATATAAAGTAACTTTATTTGGGATTATTTAAAAAATGATGAAAAAAGCTTCATAAAATAATTCTATGATGAACTCCAAACCCAACTGTAACTAATAACTAGCTTATTGCGACCACCATTTCTCTTCAGTAATCCAGATGACAGACAACTGATTGTGTCCACACTGAGTATATGTGTCATTAAAATTGTGTTTGTTTCTTCTTTTCATGTTCAGTACTTCCTTTTCAATTTTTAAAAATTCAAGCCTTGGCTTATCCATAAAAGCCTTTTCCAGCCACCCTGACATAATATGAATTTCTTTCAGATATTCATTTTGTCCACCTCTGTAGCAGGCCCTGTCCTGGGTGCTGGGGAGACCATGCCGACCAGCAGGGAGGACATCTCCTCTCGGGAGCCCATGAGCCACCTTCAGAAGCACCTTAAACTTCATAGGAGTGAAAGTTAAAGAAATATCAAATAATTTTGCTATACAAATTGTACTCCCAGTTCATTTCCAGTTTGTTTGGAAAAATGCTCACACTCTTGTATTTGCTTCCTGCTCATTGGAACAAGTTTTATTTTTTTCTTTTGACTTTATTAACTGATGGACGGTAAAAGCAAAGGTGAGGACCACTTTGTACCATGTGTCCTCTGGAGGCCCCAAGGGACAGCATGTGGGAACCAGTCCCACGTTTGACTGGCAGGAAGCTGGGTGGAGGACCTTGGCACAAGTAGACAGGACCCTTGTTCACAGTCAAGACTGTTGATGAGGTTTGCAGTGATTTAGTCCCTGGAAAACTTTGACTCAGCTACACTATGCTCAACTTCCATAACCACTTCATTCTTTTAAGTAGATCCTCTGTAATGATTATTTGGGTAATTTGCATAACTATAAATTATCAAATGACTTTGATAAAAGTATAAAATTATTTTTAGCAGCATTAGGATGAATGCTGAGATTTTTAAAACAGATTTCAAATTTAATGAATAAATTAAAATCTTGTTCTAAGAGAAATTATCATCTTCTGGGCAGATATGGTAATGTTTTTAAAGCTTGATTAACTATTCCAGTTCAAACCATCATCAAGTGTGACAATAAAACACTTTCCTGCTCAACATCTTTATTTCTTATTGTTACATATGAATTTGCACACAGTTTGATATTCCTTTGTGTCTCCGTATTCTAAGAGGCATGCATACTAGTATTCCGTGACCTCAAAATGTGGCGGTGCTGACACCTGGTTGCTAATCACTTACAGACACATCACCAGACTGTGCAGCAATGGCAGGCAAAAGTGAACATTTCTGCATCTAACTGCAGACTGTCCTCTGTTCTCCCTTGTCTTTGCTGTCATAACTGAAGCTGTCAACCAGTTCTTTCCTTGGATACGTGAACACCAAAATTTCTCAAAATAGGCATGCCATATATTCTGCTCTGAGCTCAGTCTTCATCTGAGATCCCTGTCTTATCCTCAGAATCGTCCCCCACATGACGTGGTCTCCAGATTTCCTACATTGATATTCTCTATTAATAGACTCCTCAACCCACAGGCTGTGCTCTGCACCCATCTGAACTCACCAGTATGTATCTGGCGTCTGGACCGGGGCTAGACTTGGAATTGTGCTATGCAGTTCACTTTCTGGGTCTGCATGTTGTAAACTGCCAGCCTTATACTTTATAGCAATATAACCCTGGCTTTTCTCCAAGTTTTGCATCTCTGTTTTCCTTGTTGTTCCCAGTGTGGTAATCTTTTTCAAGAAAGTTTGCTTTGAGCTAGTCTTTCGTCAGTGAAAGCAGTAATGTTTTGCCATCTTAAAGTGATTTTGTGAATCCGTCTAAAACATGCCACTGTCTTACCAGTGAAAATAAATGAATACGAAATTAAATGGGTGAAATAAACTCGACTTCTCCCAAACTCAACTTTTTTTAAAACTTCTTTTAGCACAATGGGAGTACATTTTAAGGTACAAAGCTTCAAGAAGACCAATTTAAAATACTATTTCAAAGTATTTTTCTGAGTCTTCTACTGTTTGCTTCATCAATCCTTATTCTACATTTAACCTCCTAGTTTTCCATTCTCTTACTTTTTCTTTTTCCATTATGATACCTTCATTTCCTCTTTTCACATCTATGTATTATAAATTTGTCTGATCATATTGGAACCCAATTAATACACTAAAATCTTCATGTGAAAAAAAGAATATTTTTCTTAGAAATGTAAGTCTTTGTGTAGAAAATTATGATAAATTAATGACTGACTCAATTCTAATTTTCAAGGACTGGGATAATCAATGACTTATTAACTATCATAACTATTCATGCATATATACTATGCATACACCACACACGAATAGAGAGATCAGCATTAATACAAATCATTCAGTGTTTCCTGTGATCAAACAAAATTGGGGAGCAAACCTGGAAATGAGTTACATCTACTATGCAACCCATCCACATTTCTAAAATATTTGCTCTACAGAATCACCTGGAGTGCTCAGTGTTTATTTAATAACACAACTATTAACACTCGGCAGATTATGGTGTTTTTAATTGGTTTTGTTTTGGAGATTTCTTTTGTCTTGAAGAAAGGTTCTTATCAGTCTTTCCATGTGATAGTCTGAACAGTATTGGTAGGTTATCATAAATTTTCTCTTCTAACACATTTAAATATATGTGTCATGCATCACTTAATGACAGGAATATGTTCTAAGAAACATGCCATTTGGTGATTTCGTCATTGTGCCAACATCAGGATGTACTTACACAAACCTAGAATGTACAGCCCACTACACCCTGGTATATATAAATACATGGCACAGCCTACTGCTCCCAGGCTACACCTGTACAGCATGTTAATGTACTGAATACTATAGGCGATTGTAAGGCAGTGGTATTAGTGTATCTAAACATTAAAAAAGTACAGTAAAAATATGGTATAAAAGATAAAAAAATAGTACATCAGTATGAGGCACTTACCATGGATGAGCTTGCAGCGCTGGAAGCTGCTCTGGGCGAGGCGGTGGGTGAGTGGGGAGTGAGTGTGAAGGCCTCGACATCACTGTGCACGCTGTGGACTTTGTGAACCACGGACATTTAGGCTACACTAAAATTATAAAGAATTTTTCTTTCTTCATTAAAAATTAACTTTAACTTACTGTAAACTTTTATTCTACATATTTTTAATTTTTTTAACTTTTTGACTTATTTTTAATTACATATAGCTTAAAACACAAACAAATTGTATAGCTATACAAAAATGTTTTCTTTCTTTACATCCTTATTCCATAAGTTTTTCCTATTTTTAATTTTTTGATTTTTATATTTTACTTTTTAAATTTTTTAATTAAAAGCTAAGACACAAAGACACACACTGGCTGAGGCCGACACAGGGTCAGGACCATCCATACCACTGTCTTCCCCCTCCGCATCTTGTCCCACCGGAAGGTCTTCGGGGCAGTAACAGGCATGAAGCTGCCATCTCCTATACTATGCCTTCTTCTGGACACCTCCTGAAGGACCTCCCCGAGGCTCTTCTTGAGGAGGTGTCACTCTTTTCAGAAATATGTCCATGGTGGTTTTCTTCTTTTTTTCATCATAAACTTACACCATGCACCATGAACATTCTTCTCTGTTAATGAAAATCTTTAGGTGTTGGGGTCCATGTTTTCAATTCTTTTTTTTAGATGTGGTCTCTCTATGTTGCCCATGCTGGACTTGAACTCCTGGACTCAAGTGATCCTCTCACTTAAGCCTCTAAGCAGCTGAGATTACAGGTGCTCACCACAGTGCCCAGGTCAAACTTTTAAGAAGCTTGTTGAGGTCTACAAAATCTTCTGCTTAAACCCTTCACTATAAATTTTCTTGAGGCTTTGCTAAGCAATAAGAATTTTCAGCTCCATTATAAGTTTACATGACCACCATGATATGTGTGGTCTGTGGTTGACTGATACATAGTTATGTGGCACATGAACATAATACATGCTTGCTTTCTCATTTACTCTCAAACCAGCTTATTGCTCTTGGTTTCAGATATCTTTTCAAGTATGTTTGTATGGAAAACAGCCTTTAAAGAAAGTGATACCATCTTCTTCCAGAGCAAAGTGCAGTTGTGCTTGATGTCCAGTCTAAGACAGACAATATATTTCTACAGAGTAGAAGCCAAGAATGCTCAGTGACTATTTTAAACGATTCGAATTCCTTAAGCTCAACACTCCTCTCCTGTAATGCAATCCACTGCATATGCAGTCACCTGTCTGGGCCAAGCACGGCCACCCTTGGGGACTGGGGATAGGGGAAACTGACACAATACACTGATGCTCACTCTGGGGCTGTGACATGCGCTAGTGATTCCAGCTTTAGTCTCTGACTCAGAAGTTTCATGCATTCTTCCATAACTTTTGAAGTTTTGGCAGACTAAATTTTCAGCTTTCAAGTATATTGTTAGCTTACAAGAGTAAAATCTCAGACCCTTCACAATTCTTAACAGCCAAGCCATGGTCTAATTATTATCTTACAATTAGTTGAGTCATTGTTGATATTTAAGAAACTATCTGTAAAATATTTAGTATGACAGATATTTTAACTAAAATTAAATTGTTTTCTTGAGTGTCTTATTTCAGCAGTTACATTAGAGTAGCATTTAAAATAACCTGACTCCCATTATTTACAAGAGATTAGTAAGCAGAAAGAATGAAGACTTTTATCATGATGCATTTTCACTTAATTAATAGTAAATATATTTTATCCTTATTGTGATTTTTCTTAATAACATTTTCTTTTCTCTAGTTTACTGTATTATACGAATACAGTATATAACATATATAACACATAAAATATGTGTTAATCATTGTTTATGTTATTGATAAGACTTCCAGTCAACAGGAGTCTTTTAATAATTACGTTTTTGGAGAGTCAAAAGTCATACATGGATTTGGGGCTACGTGGGGTCAGCACCCCATATTCAAGGGGCAACTGTAATATCTTTCCTCTATTTTTAATCGTTAAGTATACACATAATGCAAATTTCAAGCTAACTATCACTGAGACGGCCCCCAGTTGCAGTCACACATAGAATTTTACCACTAAACAAGGAAAGAAAGTTCTTCTTGGCCCTAACAGCACTGTGGCTCAGTCCCTCCTCCCCTCACCATTTCACACTGCTCCTGACGTCTCTGTAGCAACGTGCAGGCTATGCCACTGGTCTAAGGAATGTGTGTTGGGATCATCTATGATATTCCCTTTGGTCCTACACTTGTACCATGGTGTCACACCTCACATTTTCTCACCAGCATCTTCATCATCTCTTTGCTCTCTTCGTCAGCCAGGATTAGTTCTGTTTGGGACTAGCTGCATCTGTCAAGATTCTTTATGTTGCAAGTGACAGAAAACAAAGCACAAATTGTCTTACTGGACTGAGCAATTTGGGTAAGACTAACTTGGATGCAGTACTCCATGATGCAGACAGAGCCAGATTCTCTGCCCTTCCTGCTCCACACACACTCACCCTTGTCACCACATGACCAGGTGCTCACCCTTCATCTGCAGGGAGCTGCTACTGCCTTGAGGGTTTATGTCTCACTGCGTAGGTCGGCGACTCTCAAATGGTGTTGTGTGTCACCTGGAATGCTTGTGAAACCACACCGCGTTGGGCCTCACCTCCCTGCACTTCTGGTTCCTTTGGTTATGATCCTGCCTGAGAACCTGCATTTCTAGCAAGTGCCCAGGTGTTGCTGGTGCTGCTGGTTCAGGGATAACACTTCAAAAAACCAGTGTTCTAGGTAAAGGGTTTCTCAAACTTCAATGTGCATATGAATCCTCCTGAAGAACACGTTAAAATTCAGAATTAGATCCTGTAAGAGTCTGAAAGTCCACGTTCCTGACAAGTTCCAGGTGTTACTGATGCTGCCACTCCAATGGGGCCAATGGGACCACATCGTGATGGCAAGGACCACCGTAGGCCACTGTTTTGCAACTTCATGTGGTTGTGAGAGTCTCCTGGACGTATATACATACGGATTCCCGGGAGCTTCTGGTCTTGGGTTGGCGTGAGGTCTGGGCTCAAAGATTAAGATGTGCTTCAGATGACTTATATTTGAACAAGCTTAGAAAGCACAAAAGAGAGATAATGCCTCAGGTGATTTCCTGTATGAAAGAAAAGATTCTCCTCAAAGTCTCAGCATAACGTTTGCTACATCTTGCTGTCCTTCGTTGAGTTCCTTTCTCAACTGCAGGCAAATCTCTTATGCTAGAGTGCCAGCTGGTGAGAACCACCCTGAGGATGAAGACAGCACATCATCAAATGTGGTATCAAAATAAGGGTGACAGTAACAATAATAAACAAATACACAAAACAGTGAAAAGATGGCCAGTAAGCCCACACCATAGCTGTGGCCTGGCAAAGAACCTTTGGGGAGGAAGCCTGCTAAGTAGGGAGGGGGGTGTCGGACACTTCACAACATACTTTGAAATCTAAAGTGTTTTTCTCTTATCTGCTTATAATATGTTTCATTATAAGGATAATCAACTTTCATTTTTTACTAAGAAAAATATATTGAAATGATTTAGCACTTTAATTTTTTTCCGACGAGCAAACTAAGTCTCTTTTAGGTGTCCCACCCAGGTGGCATAGATAGTAAGTAGTTGTGTGAGGCTAGAATTTAGTATTCTCTTTCTCTTATTATTTCAACTATAAAGAAGCTACTTATATTTACTAAGATTTTAGCACAGAGTGTTACATATAGTAGGTGATAAACATGGTTTTGTCAACTGTACTTACATTAATTTCTACAAGGTGCTATGCTTTGTTAGGCACGGCGAGTTTTACGAATAGTATCCTTGCACTCTGGGTGTTAAATAAGACTTTACTGAGATAAATGCATGTACACATACGACTTATATAAAATTAAAATATGAAATAAAAACATTAGTGGACCATATATTACCACTACAATCTACTGAAGATCTTCATTAGCAAACGCAGATAACTGAATTCCCAGCAGACTCGTTCTTTGTGGGAGGAGAAAGGAGGATAAACGAAATTCATGACTTCTTCCTTTCTTCAGGCTTGTCAGGACATAGCAGAACTGAGAAAAAAAATCCTATTTTATTTGTTTTATTTTGTTTTTAAGGCTAACTAATGGCCTTTTTTTCTATTTCCATGCTAAGGCTTAGAGAAACTTCTAACCAGACTTAGGTACTAAATCATCAATTTTAGTTGAAGGCACTTTGGTCAGTCTTTTACTTATTCACTCAACAAACACTTATCAAGGACATATCAAATGCCAGGCTTATTCCGGGAGCTGTAAATAGGTATGAGTGGTCCCTGGCCTACATAGGTCTGTGTCCCTCTCTTCCCTGGATAGAGTGTGGGATGGCGGTGCGTCTGGGAGGTGTGGTTGGCGTGTGGCCTGGGGATTGGAGCCTGCAAGCCCGTCCAGGTGACTGCTGGTCATCGTCACCAAGGTTTGGCCTTTAAAAATGAACTTTATTTCTGAAGATCCTGTTTGGGAAAAATGACTTTGGTGTGTGTTTGTGTGTGGGTATGTGCGTATTATAACTCTAGATATTCAGTTGTCAGGGACTGGTGAGGAAATGAGAAATTCGGTGAATTACTAAGGCATACTAGATTTTGATTATTCAGAAATATTAAGCAAGTAACATTTATTTTTATAGATTTAACCCACATGCATTTTTTCTTCCATAAGAAGAGGTGCCTGACCTCCCTCCCTTCACAGCCTGGAACTCAGTTTTAAGGTTTGTCTGGAGTCCCCTTGGCCAAGAGGGCGTCTGGTCAGTTGGTGGGGGAGTTAGGTTTTTATTTTTAGCTCACAATAGTTTGTGTACAAAGGGATACGGTGAGATAATTATTTTAAAAGACCTCTAAGGTAAAACAAAACTAAATTTTGGAGTGAAAATACAGTTAGGTGAATTTACTTTTATATCTGTTATTTATTAATATACCTTTTAGCCCTCTATATTATACAGATATATCTATTTGAATTTGAATATGTATACAAACATTGAATATGTATATTTTGAATTTTCCCTTTGAGATTTGCTAGTCAAACAATAGGAAATATCCTGCTATATCTGATCTAAAGCGTTTATGAGAGAGTTTTATAAAATCACAAATTTTTAAAAATCTTGCAGAAATAAGTGAATAAATCTTTTTGTTTTAATCTATCTAGATTATGCGATTGGAAGAATGGACACAGCAGACTGAAATTCAGTTCCACCCACAATTTATTGGTTTATTAATATTTATTTCAGTAGCTTGATTGCTTCGTGGTATCTTCTGAATTATGACTGTTGATTAAGAACTCTTATAACCACAAATTATGACTGATAAAGACAATTGTTCATGTTTTTCATTTTAAATTGCATAAAATATTTTAAAAGCTTATTAGTCTCTAATTGCTAACATAAATCCCTTTGAAACCTTTCCTTTGCAAAGTGTTGCAAAACTGTTTAATATCCAGATGCAATTCTGGGCACCGAATATAAAAGCTATTTTCTAAGTATGTCCTTTCTTAAAATGACTAATCAGTTGGCTGTGTTTTAAATATTAAATTAATTGGCCAGACTTTTACTTGGTTAACAAATCATTTATCACCAAAGCATTTGAAGAATAGAGAAATTTTATCATGCGTTACTAAAAATTTCCAATTCACAAGAGAATGAGAACTAAATTCAACTCAAGGGATGAAACCATTCTCAAATGCATTCCTATTTTCATATGGCCTTGTGAGCTTGAGGTACGATAAAGACCACATACACCCCCCCAACTTTGCCCGGGCATGCTCGTAGGACATCTGCATGTACGATCCAGAAAGGAACACAGCTCAACCTTTGCACTTAGAGAAGAACAAACCAAAATGAGAGATGCTACGTGATTGTGCCCAAGATCACCGAGTGGGTCAGTACAGAATTATATATTAACCCAATGGCCTTTGTGCCACACTGTGCAGTTCTGTTTAAATCAGTATTTTTCAATGTATGGTCTTGGACCACCTTAATCCAAAATTACTTGGGAAGCCCATAAAAAACTCATAATCATGAGCTTTTCCCTAAGTTCACAGAATCAAACTGGGGTCCTATAGTGGGTGGTAGGGATCTGCATTTTTAACAAGTACCATGTAACTTATTCATCTGTATGTTGATTTTTTAAAAAAATAATACAGGCCTACAGAATACAAACTGTGAAGAGTAAAATACAGATTTGAGCAGTCGACTGCCCTGCAGAGGTGGGGACCTGAGTCCTCGAGAATACCCTTGGCCGTCCAAATACCCAAGTGGGGCACCTTGATCGAATCCAAACTTCACAGAACAAACCCCTTTATTAAAAAGGTTTGTTCTGTAAAATTTGGATTCAGTCAAAAGGCCACACTCAAGGATCCAGAAGTCCAAATGTGGCCCCAAGGCCGCAGGTTCCCCACCCGTGGTTGGCAAGACAAACTTCATCAAAATAACTCAGAGATTCTCAGTAACAAACATACGGAGTCCTAGAACCTCCCCAGAGATGATGCTAGTTCTGATGTGAGCACAGGTGACTCTGAGAGACTGTCTTATTTTGAAAACATTCACTTATATGATAGTGTGTTGTGTTGTTTCCTTTGCCAAGTGTCAGCTGGGTATTTGAAATTCATAGTTCATATCTTACTGCTATTTTTTTAAAGCTAGAAAGTTGAAAATTTGATTTTAGACATTGACCCCCAGGAATTCTACAAAAGTCTACGAAGATAGTTAGCAAGTTTATATCAGTGGGAGAAATATGTATCTGCTTGCATAGCCTTTCAGAATATCCCCACTTTTGGTAATGACTCAATTGGAAATACAGAGAAGTTATATATTTTAACAACTGCTTATACTAATGTATCATATTATTTTTCCAATTCTTATTCATTATAGTTTGCTAAAAATATTAATGCATTAATGCACTCAATTATAAAACTGTACTCAGAGCTGATATCTAGTAATTACCTGGGTTATTAATTTTGTTTATCAACTTGACTGGGCCATGGTGTGCCCAGATACATGGCCAAACATTACACACACACACACACACGCACACACACACACACATGCACACACGCACGCGTGCATACACACGCACACACACACGCACACACACGCACACACACACGCACCCACCCTATTGGTTCTGTTTCTGTGGAGGACCCTGACCACCTCAGATTTGGTACTGAGAAGTGGGGTACTGCTATACAAAATACCTGAAATTGTGCAAGTGGCTTGGAAACCGAGCAATGGGTAGAGGCTGGGTGAGCTTTGAGGTGCAGACTAGAAAGAGTCTGAACTTCTGGGAAGGGACTATGGGTAGAAATATTGACATTAAAGGCAATTCTGGTAGGGGTTAGAAAGAGACGAGAGCTGGAGAGAGCGCGTCATCTTTCTTAGAAAATACATAAATAATCGTGAACAGAATATTCTGGTGAGGTCTTAGATATAAATAAGAAACAGGTTATTGGAAACTGGAGGAAAGGTGATCCTTGTTATAAAGTGGCAAAAAGTTAGCTGAATTGTGTTCCAGTATTTTGTGGAAGGTAGAACTTACAAGTTATAAAATTGGATATTTAGCAGAGGCAATTTCTAAACAAAATATTGAAAGTGTGACTTGGGTCCTCCTTACGACTTTATAGTAAAATACAAGGGAAAAGAGATGAATTAAATAAAGATTTGTTAAGCAAAAAGGACCCGGCACTTAGATTTAGAAAATTTTCATCTCATCTATAATGCGAAACCTGAGAAAACTTGTACTGAAGATTACACTGAAGCTGTGGCCGATAACTTTTTGATAGAGAGATAAGGGGGGCAACTCTTGGGCTTAAGCGGCCATCTCAGCAGGAGCCAGGAGCAGCAGGTGCCTTAGACCAGCAGAGACACTGGCAGTCTGAACTGCAGAGGACAGAGAAACCAGGACAGCAGGAGAAAAGCCGTCAGACTTCTTGGAGTCTGTAGGACCAGACCATAGAGCTATTGGTCCGTGTTATTCTTCAAGGAAAGGGAAGAATGATCCGAAATGTGATTCAGAGATTGTCAGGGCTGCTCCTCCTACCAGGTAAGCATGTTTCTTTCTTCCTTGGTTCCAGAAGTTAGGGCTCTCACAGAGAGCTGGGGGGCGGGGCCCGCCCATCCAGACAAACAGGTGGGGTGCCCTGCACCCTCTGCTGCAGGATATGGAGTCCAGGAGGATTATTCTTAAGCCTTAAGATATAATAAAATTTTCCTTGCTCAGGAACCATCAACCATTCCTTCTTTTTTGTTCCTTTTGAAAGGGGATTGTCTATCCTAGGCTTGTCTCGTTACTGTATTTAGGGAAGCAGACAACTTGTCTGGTTTCCCAGGTTCACAGCTGGAGAAGAATTCTGCCTCCTGCTGAATCATGCCAGAGTCTAACCCATACCTGATTTAGATGAAATTTAGATGAGACTTTGGCCTTTAGACTTTAGAATTGATGCCGAGATAAGTTAAGATATTTGGGGCTATTAGGATGGGATGAATGTAACTTGCATGTGATAAGAACATGAATTTTGTGGGACCAAGGAAAAATGCTGTGGCCTGAATTGTGTCCCTCCAAAATTCATATGCTGAAGTGCTTAACCTCAGAGTGACTGTATTTGGTGATAGGGCCTTTAGAAGGTGTTGAAGTGAAATGATGCCATAAGGGTGGCACCCTAACCCCATACGAGAGGAGTCCTTTAATAAGAGGAAGAGAAACCAGAGCTGTCTCCTTCTCTACTGTGTGAGGCCACAGGGAGAAGGCCGCCATCTGCAAGCCAGGAAGCCAGCTCCCATGGAAACCAAACCCGCTGGGCCTTGGACTTGGACTTCCAGCTTCCAGATTGAGAGAAATAAATTTCTGCTGTCTAATTCACCCAGTTATGGTAGACAACTAACTTAAAAAGATTTGGACCCCAAGAGTCATTCCAGAGAAACAAACTTTTGAGGATGACTTTTCTGAATTGGTTCTTGGCTTTCTGGAATTTACTCTTGATTCAGGTTGAATTTAAAGATGCTAGTGACTCTATTTGCAGTAGTGCAGAGAGCACTAATAGTCCACTCTATGTCACCACTGGGTATTCCGAGGGAAGGATCTGAGTATTGTGTATGTACCTTTCAATGGCTTTGTCAAACTAATAAATATAATGAGATTGGCCAGCCGCTTCTAATGTCACTGTATAAATGGGGAAAGAAAAGGATGAAATTCAAATTCCCAGCTCAAATGCTGTATGCCTGACCTAAAGGTTTCCGGGTGTGCTGTGAAGGAGACCCTTACCTCCCATAGCCTCAGGGCTGAGAGAGCTAAAAGTTAAATGCAGACTATCACTGTGTGAGTGGCTGGTCTAGTGCAAGTTGAATCGCCAGGCTCTACGGGTGTCTCTCTGTTAAAGTGAGGGCACTGATTGTAAGTAATGGGATCCCGAAGGTTGGGCTGGAAAGACCCTACGGGAAGACCCTAGTGAAGATAGAGACAATGGGCCTTGGAATTCTGATGATTCTTTTCTGCCAGCAGAAAAGGCTTTTTCATTCACGGTGGAAGCAACCTCCCCCCCTGCAGTGGAAGTGGCCACTCCACCCCTCCATCCCTGTATGAGGGATTCACTTTCCACAGCCTGAGGAACCCTAATGGCCTCCCCCGAGGTGGCTACTGTGCAAGGCGATGCTTTGCTCAGGGCCAACCATCTCCTTCCTTCGCTTCCAGACCTGTCACTCGACTGAAGGCACAGCAGCCCCTGAAGATGAGGTACAGATTGTGACCCAAGAGGAACTGAAGGAACAACTTGGATTTCCTAATTCATACAAGCAGAATTCCAGGGAATATGCATGGGTTAAGAGTGGAAGGAACATAAATTTGGATCAAGCTAAATTCATTGATATGGGCTCAATAAGCAGAGATTCTCTTGGGGAGTTAGGGAGAGTTTTAACAGCCTGTTTGATTGAATGATTGCAACATGAAACCAAAGGTGGCCCCATGTGAGCACCTTAGAAATGCTGAACCTGCCTCTGGCAGGCTCCTAAAGGTGAATCACAGCACAGGTGTTGGGTTTTGGAGCAAAGCTTGGCCATTCACTGCAGGTGACTGATCTCCTTTTGAGACACAGCTCTTGGCCTCTATTGGGTCTTAGCAGACACTGAATGCTTAACCACTGGCCACCATGTTACATGTTACCTGAGCTGCCCATCATGAACTGGGTATTATGTGACCAATCCAGCCATAAAGTTGGGTGTGCACAGCATTCAATTATTAAATGGATAAGTGAGCAGACACCTAAGCAGACATGGAAGGCACAAATAAGTTCCAAGAGCTAGTGACCCAAATGCCCATGGACCCCATTCCTGCTACAATGCCTTCTCCCTCCCGGCATGCTCCTATGACTCATGGGGAGTTTGCTATGATCAGCTGACAGGGAGAGAGAAGATTCAGGCCTGGTTTACAGATGATTGTGGTGATATGAGGTGAAGCATTCTGTATATGCCTTTTTTTTTTTTTTTGAGACAAAGTCTCACTTTGTTGTACGGGCCCAGTGTGTGTGCCATGGTGTCAGTCTAGCTCACAGCAACCTCAAACTCCTGGACTCAAGCGATCCTTCTGCCTCAGCCTCCCAAGTAGCTGAGACCACAGGCATGAGCCACCACGCCTGGTTAATTTTTTTGTTTCTGTTTTTAGTTGACTGGCTAATTTTTTTTCTATTTTTAGTAGAGACGGGGTCTCACTCTTGCTCAGGCTGGTCTTGAACTCCTGACCTCAAGCAGTCCTCCCACCTTGGCCTCCCAGAGTGCTAGGATTACAGGGGTGAGCCACCACGCCTGGCCTGTATATGCCTTTTAAGTCAAATTGTTCTATATTGTTGTTCAGGACCTCTGCTTTCTTACCAATCTTTTGTCTCATTGATCTTCCACTATTGAAAGTGGGATATTTTAGTGCCCTACTATTATTGTGTTACTGTCTACTTCTCTCTTCAGTCCTGCCAGTTCGCTTCATATATTTGGGTACTCTCATGTTAAGTGCTTATATATTTGTAATTGTTATATCTTCTTGGTGAATTAACACTTTTATCTTTATATCATGTCTCACTTTGTCTATTTGAGCAGTTTTTAACTTAAAATCAATTTTATATGATACAAGTATGACCACCCCTGCTCTTTTATGGCTATTACTTATATGGAATATCTTTCTGCTTCTTTCACTTTCAGCTTTATGTAAAAAGGGGGTCTCTTGTAAACAGTGTAGAGTTGTGTCTTGTTTTTTAATTCATCCAGCTACTCTGAGTTTTTTGATTAGAAGAGTTTAATTTATTTACTTTTAAAGTAATTACTAATAGGGAAGGACTTACTGTTGCCATTTTGTTAATTGTTTTCTGCATGGCTTGTAGTTGTTTTGTCCCTATTTTTCTCTCTTACTGCTTTCATTTGTGTTTCATTGATATTTTATAGCGACATGCTTTGATTTTTTAATCATTTTATTTTATGCATCTTCCATAGGTATTTTATTTGTGGTTACCATGGATCTAACATAAAACATCTTATAGCTATCACAATCTATTTTAGCTTAATATTGACTTCATGTCAGTGACATACAGAAACTACTTCTTACATCTCTCCCTCTCCCCCGCCCGCTTCCACGCCGCACGCTGTTATGCCGGCGTCTCCACGGCAGGACGCGCCGTGGTGTCTCCTGTTCTGCCATCGTTCTCATGTTTCCTCCCTTTGTTTTATTACCTTTTATTTAATGGACAAATATGTTTTTTGAATTATTATTTCCTATTACCTATAACTCACGTAAGTAAGAATTATGTCATGACTGATCATAATATAACTTAATGCTCTTTCTATAAGTGTGTGCTGTGTGTTGAGTTCAGTGGGAAGCTCTGAGGAGTCCAAGAAAAGGAAGACACAACTCTGACTTTATATAACAGGATAGGATGACAAGTAAGAAGAAAAAAACCATTGAAATCTAATATAAGGATTTCAATAATGGAAATCTATACGGAGTGCAGACTAAAGGCTGGGTTTCCTCTATGGAGTCAGAGAATGCATCCCAAGGAACTCCACGCTGGGCTGGATTTTAGGAAGTAGACTGGATTTTGTACATATGTATACACAAACAATAAAAAAAAACATTTTGAAGTGAACAGTTCCCCAGTCAGTTGGTAAACAAAAGAATTGGTTAAGAAGTTACCACTGTTATATTGAAAAACATTTTCTATGTCTCTCCATCTGCCCATGCAGGATATTTAAATTTAAACATTTAGCCATTTTGTATGTATATCAATGCATTTTAACCACTGACTAAGGAAATCTTCACTATTTGCATGTTTTTCCTTATAAATGAATCTTATTACTGTCTCTGCAAAGAACAAAGAGAGACAAAACAGCCAATGTAGGTAAAATTTTTTCCAGGTGCTTATTGAAAATCATCCCAATGTAGCACTTAGTAAATTCTGTTCTGTGATATATAAATAAAGCCCTTTTTTTCTGGTCTCATGAGGATAAACAAATTCTGATTATTTTTTATTAGAAATTATAAAATTCCAGGATCCTATCATTTAAAGAATACAAACATGTTTCCACCAAATACAGATGTTAATTTTATAAGGTCATGTTTAAATGGTTAATTTTATTAGGTCATGTTTAAATGGTTGAGTAAATATCACTTGTTAAGTCTAGTGATAAGATTTTCTCAAATAAGTCTCCAATTAATTTTTCAAATGTGACAAGGGAACTCTAAATTAATACTTGGGACTAGTGATGTGTAAGATTGTATAATTTTACTGTGTGATTAAATGGATATACATAACTTAGTAAAAATTTATTGAGTAGTTAAAAATGTATAATATGTGTTTCAGTTTCTTCAACTTCAGAATAGACAACTATTTTGCAGAATTGTTCTGATGACAGACAATAGATGGGAAGCTTGTTTAAGAAGTGCAGAATTCTAATTTCACATGTGATACTTTACCTTTTATTATAGTTAAATGTGCATTTGAAGAGACTAATATACTTGCAGCTAAATACTACTTTTTCCCTAAAGTGAGATGTCATTAAGTTACTATCTGGTCGTGGTGACAGTAATGGTGAGGTCCCTGGGCTGTGCCAAGGCTGAGTGCAGACTTGCTCCCATTGCTCATCACTGTTTGTTCGGCAGGCCTTGCTGTGTCCTGGCTCTCACCAGCACCCTCATCCCCTCAGCATTCTCACTCCTGGGCCGTTGCAAGTGTCATCCACCCTTGTTCCAAATCTAGACTTGGATCTCTAATCCAGCCCACACAATTGCTAAGGACTGAAACTTTGTGTCCCCTCAAACTCATAGTTGAAGCTTAGTCCCTAATGTGATGGTATTTAGAGGTCAGGTTTGAGAGGTAATTAGGTCTTAAGGGTGGAGCCCTCATGAATGGGATTAGCGTCCTTATAAGGGGACACAGGGGAGATCATCTCTTTCTCTCTACCATGCAAGGATACAGCAAGAAGGTGTCTCTTTGCACACCAAGAAGAGAATCCTCACCAGAAACTGAACAGGTAAGCACATAGATCTTTGATTTCTAGCCCCCAGCACCGTAAGAAATAAAAGTTTGTTATTTAGGCCACCGAGAGTGTGTGGTATTCTGTTATAGCAGCCTAAAATTACCAAGACAACAGTGCTGACATACTGATGTTTACAGAGCATCCCCACCTTGTTAAAAGCTAAAATTCTCCTGATATAGTTGGTGTCTGCCTTAGTAACATGGTCTCCACTGGCCTGTTCTCTCTGCCTCCGCTAATTGAACAGCTCCTTCATTCTGTCCACACTTTAGCTCATGTCATTTTTGTCTCAGAGGATGCTCTCTCCCTGCCTTCTACCTAAATTCTACCAAACTTAGGCCGTAAATACGGTGGATGCAATGTAGGCTCGAAGGCCTCAGGCTTCAACCCTGGCTCTGTGTTTGTTAGCTGTGTGTGCTTGGTCCCCTTGCCCAAGCTCAGCATGCGTCGTGCTCTCATGAATGCCATGAGGATGGCAGTGGAGTCCAGATCCTGAAGCTGGTCTGAGTACCTTCGCAGGACTGCGTGTAAGCACAGGGCAGCACAGGGCAGCCCGCTCAGCCGGTGTGGTGACAGTGATTGCTCTCCGTGGCAGCGGCAATGTCAGGGCTAGTAGTAGCCATAATAGTCTTCGTGCCAGACCCTCTCCTTGTCCTCACGTCCTCTCTGTCCACCCTTTACTCCAGCAGTCCCAGAAGCAAAAGCTTCCTGAAGGTATACTGCTCGCAGCACACTGTGCATGGCCCCCAGTCTGCGTACAGGTGACGGATTTAACACCCCGATGGGCATCACTTGCTTAGCAGAGCAGATCCATGGTAAGAGCCTCCTTTCCCGCCTCAGGAAGGTAATTCCAGGCACCTTGTACCAGCTCCTCAACAGGCCAAGGGCGAACGCACATTTCTCATCTCTCTTAGGGCCTTCCTGTCATTCCTTCTTTCCGATCCTCTTCTTTCTCCCCGATCCTCTTCTTTCTCCCCGGTTTTGATCAAGGGAATCACCTCCCAACTAGCTCCCTTCGCGTGAGCTCATGAGTCAAGCTCTGCTTCCCGAGCTGAGGGTGAGGGACCCGGCTGAGACTTCTTTATATTCAATGTCCAGTAACTTGACTTTGTTCCATGAATTCTCTCAAGTCACTCCAGTCCGTGGTGATATCTTCCTCTTTATGTTGTTTTGGAGTTAAACATAAACAGAAGTGTGACAGATTTTAATGTAAATTTATGACTATCTAAAACGTGTCCTTCTCATGCTCACTGTTTAGTGTCTGCTCCGGATGGGAACTCTGTTCAGCTCTTCGTGTGCTGTCTGTCAACCTAAATTAATAAAAGGGGTCAGAATCCAGTTTAAAGAGAATTTGTTCAAGTGCAAAGATTGAGCATGGTCTGCCTGGGAAGCATAGATTCCAAAGAATGGAAGTCAGTGCTCCAAACTGTAGAAGTCTGTGGTCGTTTCTGTTGACCCTTTAGAGAAGCTTAACAATTTCAACATCTTTCCCTGTAAGGCTTAATGTACAATTACGATAATCTGATCAGTTGAGGTGTCTTTCAGAAAAGGCATATTTAACGTTACATATTGGAAATGTAACAGACATGGGATCTTTGGTGCCATCTGGTCTGTGTTAGGTACAAAACAGTAAAGGGGGCAGTTAATCTATAACAGATTAGAGACTGCAAGGAAGGAGGTCTGGTCTGTAACCTCTCCCAGCCATTTATAGACTATGAACAGTGAAAAAAAGAGAACCTATAATTCAAGAAGCAGAATTGCAAACATGCTATCTGACTCAGTTTCCAGGGTTTAACTTCCCCCTTGGTGTAATAAATCTAGAGGCTCCTGACATTGTCTTTTCTTTTACATATGTAACTGAATTCCCCCCATTCACCCTTGGAGGTAGCAATTTCCACCCAAGGAAACTAAAGCATAGAGAATGTGAATAATTTGCCAATGACTTATAGCTAATATGTGAGTGGTTTACATTCAAACCTACATCTCCTTCCCTCCAAAGTTAATATTTCATTTTTAATATTGAGCTTATACTTTGTCTTCCCAGCTGGGACTGTGGCATGGCTCTTTTCCCATGTCTCAACACACCGAACACTGTGCTAAAATTGTTGAAAATGTCATATCCCTTCAATAAAAATCTGAGTCACAGTGGGAGAAATAGATGACCTAGGTTTTAATGACATTGAGACCTATTTTAAATTAGAGCATATAACAGGGATTTGAGAAAATGTACACTGCTTTTCTGTCCCTTCTTTTCCCCAAAATGTAAGGAGGAAGTTGGATTAAAATGATCATGAAGGCTGTGCTTGGTTTTAATGTTTTATCTTCTGTTAATTGATTAGATACTTGATGTATTCATAAATTGAGATAATATTTAAGAGGCTCGGTGACTAATAAACTCATTTATAAAAGTGATTTATTTTAATTGTTGCCATCATAAAATTATTCTTCCATATTTTAAACATTTTACCTTGCTGCCTTGTAGTAATCTCTCTAAATACTAAAACTATTTCTTCTGAAGTTGAGCTGAATGTAGGTGTTCCCTGCTGTGAACCATGAAATCTCTACATATTAGTGTTGAAACAGACAAGGATGTTAGGAGAACTGTTTTGATGGTGAAAGAGTCTGAGAAAAGGATGTTGCCAATGCCATTCTGCCACATTTCAACCACCCGGTAGGGTGTTTGAGACCTCTCTGCTGCTAAAATCTTAAATATTCTTGGGCCAGATTGATAATCTATGGCCCTGCTAATAAGTGTGTTCAAAGAACCAATAGAGCTTTGACCATCTCCTGGGACCTCCCACCAGGGACCTACTACATGGTAATCTACAT
The DNA here is from genome assembly GCA_008086735.1 of Cheirogaleus medius. Taxonomy (NCBI): domain Eukaryota; kingdom Metazoa; phylum Chordata; class Mammalia; order Primates; family Cheirogaleidae; genus Cheirogaleus; species Cheirogaleus medius. Next base: position 2,788,567 of record VBSM01001124.1, read on the forward strand.
GTTAACAGGATTCCTGGTGATTCCCTTGAACAGTAAATTTTAAGATGTATTTCTCTGAAATGTGACTCAATTACTCCCCTAGGGCACTTTATGAATGATGACTTCAGGTTTTATTTATTTTTTTAAGTCTTGATTTTCTTTAAAATCATAGAATGTTTTTTCCAATTAATATCAGCCTCTGACTTTTCAATGAGAGCCATTTGTATCATTATATTACATTTCCCTAATGTATTTTCCACGTTAAAATAATAACAATGTTTCTTTCAATAAAAGAGAAAAGATAAATATTTATCAAAAATGATCATTATTGTTAAAATGAGGGCTGGGTGCTAAAACCATGCTGATAAAAATATCATTTTTGATATAGAAAAGTTTAGTAATATTTTTGAAATAGTATGATCAATTTTTGTTTCCTCAGTATCTAAACATTCAATTAGTCAATATATCAAGGTTGCTGTTTTTGGAGTCACAGAAAAACAATTGTAATAAGTAACTAAATTCTATTTAATGAAATTATACCAGCACTTACAAATTTAGTCATTATCTTTCCTGTATTGTTACTGTTTTGGAATGGTCCAGTGGCTTCTCTTTAGAGTAGGGGGCATGCATGGTGCATTTTACATGGACAGCGCTCCTGCAGTCAGGCAAGCAAAGGGTCCTGCTTTCCTGTCCCCTCTGTGGCAAGCCTCTCCCCAGACCAGGTACCCGGGTCACTGGGGCCACAGGGACCACAGTAATTACCTAGCTCAGTGGTATTTAAACTTTTCTCTGTAGAGCTCCAGGCTTCAAGGAGAGTGGTCTAATTTACAGCAGGAAAGAAAGAGAACCTGAGAAACACCAGCCTTCTCCCATGCCACTCAGTGTTTATGTATTTTTCATACTTGACTTCTGCGTACCATTTAGATGAAACAAAGCATCCCAGGGCTGAATGAATAAATAAAATTCCCTAGGTGATTGATCTTTCTCTTAGAGGATGGAAAACTGTTTTAGGTTGGAAACTTGTTTCCAAGTAGATGAAAATGTTTTCATGGTGAAGACAGAAGGTCACAAATTCAAATGCCTCAGGCCCTGGGAGGTAAAATAAACAACTGAAGGCGAAATGTATCTTAGATAAGGAAGAATCTACCCAATTAACTGAAGAGTGAGTGTCCTGCTAGAATAAAAATTTAACAGGCAAACAAAACATGTCTGCAGGCCAGATTTGGCCCTTAGTTTGTTATTGGGGATCCTTCATGTAAAGGATACTTGAAAATGAAGGGCCCAATAATGTGTTCTGAAGCAATGTCATTTCTGAAATGATAGGCATGCTTCTGATAAAATGTGATGTTTGCATTGCTTAATTGTGTGGACGTGGAGCTCCGAATCGTCACTCTTATATGTTACCAGGTCGCCTTCTTGCACGTGGGTGGGCGGAGGGGGCCAGGGGGGACCCAGCTGTTGTGCTGGGGCAGCGTGGCGGTCACCAGAGGACCTGGGTCATAAGACACAGAACTTGACGAGTTAAGAGTTTGTGCATTAAACAAACAGGACTTGTAGAGGAGCCAACCACAGGGGACAGTGATTTGTAGGGCTGTGGGGCAGAGCGCTAAACACTGGGACGCATGAGGACAGATAGCGCAGGCGAAGGGAGATGTTTGGGTTTAATCCTTTAATCACAGTGAGTAGTGTAAACTCTACAAGCCCAACATGTGCTTATTTGGGGATATTATTCCCACTAAAAGGAACAAGAATAAGGGACCACTTAAAATGTTCTCACAGTATGATGAACAATTGGAGTTTTATATTATTGTGTTGGGGAAAAATAGTAACCCCCAGAGGTCCTTAGATGGAACAGACTCCCATAGCAAAAGACGGGTTAACAACAGGGCAACAAATAGAAGTTTGCTAACATGCATGTTTCATAGATACATGGGAGACACCCAGAAAATGGGTAGTTCTCAAAGAGTTGGCTTTGAGATCCAGTTTATGTAGCACGGCCAATGAAAACTGCATCTTTAGAGAAGTGACAAGACAAAGGAAAAGGACTTTGACTACAGGCCGCAATTTAGGGGGAAGGCAAATGGTAGTTAGTTAGTAAAGCTTGTTCACGCAGATTCCTCTGGTGTCATCCTCAGGCTGATGAGAGTGGAAGGTGGTTTCCAGCAGTCAGACCTTGCTCTCCCTGATAGAAGGGGGAGCCAAGATGACTTTGGTCTTTGTAAGTCCATGTCCTGCTTTTAGGCAAACTGAAGGAGGGCAGAAAGCTTTCCTGCATCTGCTGCTTTGCAACTATCTCTGCTCAATAACCCTTCATATTTGGGGGCAGCATATTCTGCTCTCCAACAACTGTAACTATGCAGATCATTACATCTTCCACTTCATAATTATAACAAATCAGAAATTTCTAAAAAATTGAACTTGATTTTTGCTGTTGAGAGTTGAGGGTTTATATGTCCTAGAATGAGTAAAGTATCTTTTACATCATTCTACTGAGTTTTCCTTGCAGCAGTAATAACATTTTTCACTTCCATACTTATAATAATTTAAACATGGTTTCAAAATACTCATACACACTGCATCTCATCATCCCTGAAAAAAAATGTCGGTGGCCATTTTCCTCATTGGACAGAAAATGGTGCTGAGACTCGGATCATGCAAGTAAATGATTCAGCAAGTGCATAAGCGGCCAACGCAGGGCAGCTGCCTCACTTGCAGTCCGCTGCTTCCCACGCTGTGCCTGAGTCTTCGTCAAATGTTATACTTGCTTTGGCCTGCCCCCATGCATCCCAGGGCTTCATTTTAATCTCTGTTTTATATATCTAGATAGATATAGATATAGATATATAGATATATGAAAATAGTGTTTCCCCAAGGGTTTGAAAAAAATATTACCTCGCCCTATAGCTCTCTTCATTTTCACCTTCTCTTGTATGTTACACACTTTGATCCATTGTCCTGTGCTCTTGACATGATGCATTTCTTTTTTTTTTTTTTTTTGAGACAGAGTCTCACTTTGTTGTCCAGGTTAGAGTGAGTGCCGTGGCGTCAGCCTAGCTCACAGCAACCTCAATCTGCTGGGCTCAAGCGATCCTTCTGCCTCAGCCTCCCGAGTAGCTGGGACTACAGGGACATGATGCATTTCAAATTTATTTCCTTTAACCTCACGTCTCAAAGCCAAAAGTCTATGCAGAGCTGTTGAAAAGGAGACTGTAAACAGCCACATGGAGCATTGCCCAGACACATGCTTGTGTGGGGGAAAGGTTTTGAAAGCAGCGTCAAAATAATTGACTTCAAAATTGATGTCACCATACCTTGAAAATCTCACCATCAGAGATGTCTTCCTTGTGTTATGACCATGTATCCGGAGAGACCTGGATGTCCTAATCCTTCCTGCAGATATGAGCCAGCCAGTTTGCCAGACAATGAAATAACTAGTGTGGGAAACAAATCTGGCCTGACTGTTCCCTCCTGGCTGGCAGTCATTAACTCAGGGTCACAACAAAACGAGTGCTTCAACCAGCTTCCTTAGCCAAACGCACAAAATAATAAGCACAACTAATAAGCACGTGTAAAGCAGCCTGCTCTTGGGGATCTTGACAGGTGTGTATTTGGGAAGGGTGAGAAGGAGAAATGAACTGGTTGGAGGTTGGTATAAGTAAGCTTGGCTGAATTTTTGAACTAGTAGAATCTAGATACTGAGAAGCTCAAACCTTCAGCAATAAAACTTTGGAGAAGGAAGAACAAATATTGAATGAGTAGGAACATGAATGTTTATACCCACTTATACATCCTTTTTTGGCTTTTTACTGTGTACATGGGAGCTTTTAACAACTTTGTATATAATTTCAAGTATTTTATCCATTTTCTAGATTTAGAAGAGGAGGTTATTTTTGCAAAATAGGACCTTATTCAGTTTTTTGGACGCCTCCTATGTCTCTTTTAACATTGCATTTGTTGTATTTCTAATTCGCTATGCTTGCAGCATTTGTCTGGCAATGTATTCATGAATTTCCAGAATTTCTTCTTTTCCTTTAAGTGAAATATCAATGGTTGAAAGAGATTTCTTTTTTAATAGTGTATTATCAAATTTGCATAATTACAAATATAAACTCAAAAATACAAAAAAGCTAAACAGATTAATTGGCTAAAGACTATTTTAGCATACAAAGGAAAATTACTTAAAGAATTGACATAATTGCCTAAATACTCATTTAAGAATTATACAATCAGCTTAGACATTTAGAGTCCACATAAATTATCAAAATGTCAATGAGATTGGAGTTATTTCATTTTTTAAAAAAGTTTAATTTTGGATTGGTCTATCAGGGAAGGACAGAAAATTTCAAAATTTCATGACAACTTTGCAAATAAGCAGAGTAGGCATAATTAACCAAAACTTATGCAATATCAAAAATAATAATAATGAAAAATGTTAAAAAGTGCATAACATTTCTCAATAATCTCAGGGCCTGCAGAAATGATCTTAAAAGGAGTCTTCTTTCTAAAGGAACAAAGGTGGAAATTATAAGAGGCAAGAGCAACTTGGGCAAAAGACTGGTCATCCTCTGCTCTCTGCCATATGCATGTTAGCTGGTCACAGGGCTCCCCATTAAACACTATATTTTCCAGTCTCAACATGGTTTGATATGCTTTTGTAAGGAGAGAATAGAATGTGAATTGACTTGATGTGTCCAACTCGTGTATTCTGCCCTGGCAGGAATGTAGACGTGGCAACAGAACTGAACTCTCTCAAACCACATATGCTGTGGATAGCAGAGAAATAAGGAGAGTGCGCACCCAACACTTTGAAATCACCTGTTGACTTTTAAGTTTGGACCCTTACAGGAGGAAGAAACATCCTGATTAAGCCACTGTTATGTTGGCATTTAAAAAAAGTAACCAACCACTGTCCTAATTAATATAGGAAGATTAAAAGATGCACAGATAGTTGTCTCAAAGGTACACCATTGCTGAATGAACAAAAAGTTCACAAAAAATGAAACCCAAGTGACTGTTATTTTTATTCCTATTGTTTTGACAAATTTTGGATGGAGGATCAGTTAATCTCTTTCCAATCAAGGCACAAGCTGAAGATGTGAATGTATGTGGAGAGGGAACATGCTGGGTTTGGGTTTGGGATACACAAAGACATAGAACACAAATTTTGCATATTTCATAATTTTGCCTAGGGCAATATCTATAAATAGATAACTTTTCCCTTCCATAAATTAAACTGGCAGAGTAAGCAAAGCATTTCAGAGATTTTTTCATACTCACCAAGTAAAGCATTCTGGAAGCTATCTAAATCATTTAAATCCAAAATATTTTTGCACCAATACTCTCTCTTCTAGTTTACATAACTACTTATTCCATTTCAGCTTTGTCTCCTGTGGGTGCAGTTGTAGAGGTACGTTATCTTTAGCAGCCTCCTGGCAAATGAAGCATTTGAGGGGAAGTGGTCCTGTTTTCTATACAGCATGCATCAATTTGGCTATTTGTCTAATTTTGCTTTCCGTGTTTTGGTTGCAAAGAGGAAGTTTAATCAACATCAATTGGTGTTGTTCTTAGCATAATTGATGACAATAGTTCTTGTTAATTTCTGAGTATTAGGTTTAATCATACTAGGCAAGGCGTCTGGACAGAGGCCAAGTCTAATGGTCTACGTCATAGAATGAATACTCTGTAGGCACTCAAGAAATGTTCAGTTTCACCTTCACTTTTCTTGGGCAGGAATCAGGCTGTCACCATTGTTTGTTGGCCACTTATGTAATAATAGTAGAAACGGTTTTCCTGAGGCTGGAGCTTTTCCATGCTGGGTGGCTCATCACTGAGCTGTCCATGGAGATACAAAATGGATCAAGGATGAGGTAGGTCACATCCATGTATTATAATTCTGTAAACATTGAAGATAATTTTATCATAGTATTCACAAAAGCTACTTATGCATTGTTGTTCTCAACTCTATATTTTAAGTAATAACATTTTCTGGTAAAATTAAAAAAATTAATTCCATAGAGGTTATATTTTGTCCCCTAGTAGGCTTATGCTAGATAATTATTAATCAATAATTTTTCCTTTATCCCTGGATATACAAAAGAAGATATTTACAAACTAATTGTTGCTGCATTATATTTTAATACAGATCAATTACTTAAAAACAGTCATATAGAGGAAGCCCTAACCATTTCAGATCTGAATAAGAAAAAAATAATATGATGGAGATGAATGTTTCTCTAGGTTTTGTTTTGTGGGGAAAAGTTTAGGCTTTAAATTTTCAAAGAAGGTATTCGTTAAATAATGTTGCTATTAATAGTAAATCAGCTGTAAAATGAAGTGCATTTCCCATAGTTTTTATAGTATAATGTAGAAATATCTATTATATACTATATTCTGGAGCATACCATATTATTAAAATGGCTGGTACTTAGTTGTTCTTAATGGATTTTCAGGAATACCTAGAAAGATGCTCTTTTAGTCACTTATTGTCACAATAGTGCTGCATAATAAAACCATAAAATCTAAACGGCGTACACAACTGAATCATTCAGGATTCTCCAGATAAACAGAACCAGTAGAATACCTATGTGTGTGTGTGTGTGTGTGTGTGTGTGTGTGTGTGTATTTTAAGAAATTCATTTAAAGAAATTGGCTCATGCAGTTGTGTGGGCTGGCAAGTCTGAAATCTGTTAGGTAGGCTGGCAGCCTGGAAAATCTTGGGCAGGAGTTGACACTGACATCTTGAAGCAATTTCTTTATCAGAGAAACCTCAGTGTTTGCTACTGAGGCTTTTCAACTGATTCCATCAGGACTACTCACATTATTGAGAATAATTTCTTATACTTAAAGTTAACTGACTGTAAATATTAACCACATCTAAAAAACACTTCCACAGTAATACCTAGATTAGTGTTTGATTGCATTAGTGGGCACTAAAGCCTAGCCAAGTTGGCACATGGAACTAACCATCACAGTTCACCTCTTGTCAGCATGGCACCCACATCTCCTTAAACCTACTTAACCTCAAATGAAAACCATAACAAAGTCATACTTCTATACAACATATACAACTATCCTCTGTATAATCAAAAACACAGTAAACTTCTCTAGAAGGGAATGCAAAGTCCTTTAGTAATGTTCATTCTCCTTGATATACTGTGACTTAAATGCTATCATGTACAGTTAACTATTATTAATAAATCTTACATTAGATCATAAGGGGAGAAGAAAAGGAATAAAACAAAAATGTTTGATATATACATATAAATATATATAAATATAGATGTAAATATATATAAATATACACAAACAAATTCATAAAAAAATAAAGAAGAAATACTCATAACAATTATAACCCTCATTTTTGTAACTAGTCACATGGAGGTAGCTGGTGTTTATAACGCCTTCTTGCACTTTCATTTTCCCTGTGTTCTCAGCAAGTACCTCAGCTAGTCATGGTTCTTTACCCCAGGAGTAACCCAAAATTTCATTCCTGAACTGTCTGGGCTATTCATAGTTCTGCCTAGGTGGAGTTATGGTAGTTTTCCACTGACCTTAATCATATGACATGGTAATAATAAGAGATGCCTTAAGGAATCTCCTGAATTTCAGACATGCTCTTCCTAACCTCCACTGTGAAGCAGCAAACCACTTCCCCTTGGTAGTCAGGACCAACCATACCATCAGTGGAGAAATTCCCTTTTTTGCATGTTGATTCAGAAGCAAGAGGAGTCTAAAGTGGCCAGGTGACTTCCAGTTCAGTGGAATCATTGTTGTTGTCTCTTGATGAAAATATTCTTCCCTTTGAAATGAAGACCTCTAGACCACAATAGTGTAAAGTCCCAAGTCTGGAAGCACAGATTTTGCGAGTGGGTGACTAGGGGTAATAGTGAATAGACCACTCCCATTTCCTGAACTCATGAATTCTAGTGATGGGAGAAAGAACACCATATATTGGGTGCTGATTTACAGCACGTGCAACTTCCTGGAGAACTTTGATCCAGTCCTGCAAGGTAATGCCACCTAGCTGGTGCTATAACTGCATTTCTAAAAGGCTATTGCACTGTCTATTCAAGCCAGGGGCTTCAGGATGGTGGGAAACATGGTAAGACCAGTGGATTCCATGAGCATGAGCCCCTTGCTGTGCTTCATTTCCTCTGAATTAAGTGCCTTGCTCAGAAGTAACACGGTATGGAATACCATGGCAATAAATATGGCATTCTGTAAATTCACAGATGATAGTTTTAGCAAAAGCATTGTGTACCTGGAAGGCAAGTACAGATCCGGATTAAGTATCTATTCCAGTAAGCACAGTATGCTGTCCCTTCCATGATGGAAGTGGCCCTATATAATCAACCTGCCACTGGGTAGCTGACCCCAGCTTTATTGCCATTTTCACATATGTCTCCATTCCAATATTTAGTATCCCATTTGTTCCCAATAAGTGCCCTTTTTTAAAAGAAGACACCCTGTGAGGTTGAACATTTAATTTGTGATATAATTCAGGCAATAGCAGGATGAGACTCTGGGTTTAGTGTTCAGAAATCCCAGTCTAGTGGCTACAGGAGATAAGGGGTTCTTTTAGGACAGGCACAGAAATTTTCAGGTCATATATGCAGAGCTTAAGCTATGGATTTGAAATTCTGAGCACATTCCTTTTCTCTCTACTTTTTCAAGCATGGTGAAGAGCAAACAGCCAATCTTATTATAACTCTTTATTTGACAACAATATTTTAAGTTGTCAAATATATGGTCACTCTGTCGAATGGTGATATTTTGTGTATCTCTATCATCTCTTCATGCCATGACTACCAGTGTTTTTGTTAATGCTGGAAATAGAGTTTTTAGTGCATTAAATCTGAAATTAGAGACTCAATTACTGAAACCCCAGAACCAATTCAGAAAACTCATCCTTAGGATTCGGTTCCAGAGAAGCTGCACCAGCATGCATGTGGCCAGCATGACTGTGGGAGGTAGCAAGTCCAAAACCGTTACATCAGCCCAGCAGGCTGGAAATTTCACACAGAAGCTGATGCTAAAGTCTGGTGGCAGAATTTCTTATTCACAGAAAACTTAGTGTTTGCTTTTAAGACTCTTCAACTAATTTGGTGAGGCTGACCCACATTAATGAAAACAATCTTCTTTACTTAGAGAAAGCTGATTGGAGATGTCATCTACAAAGAACCTTCGGAGCAGCACCTAGAATAGTGTTTGAGTAAATGACTGGATGCTGCAGCCTTCCCAGGCTGGCACGCAGGGTGCTGCCCTACAAGTGTCAAGTATCTGTTTAACCGGGGGTTGCAGTGTGACTGACTGTGGCAGCTCTGCGCCAGGCAGGGGTGTGAAGGTGTCTCTTCTTTTTATTTTTGAGACAGAGTCTCACTCTGTTGCCTGGGCTAGAGTGCCATGACGTCAGCCTAGCTCACAGCAACCTCCAACTCCTGGGCTCAAGCAATCCTCCTGCCTCAGCCTCCTGAGTAGCTGGGACTACCAGCATGCACCACCATGCCCGGGTATTTTTTCTATATATTTTTAGTTGTCCAGCTAATTTTCTTTCCTTATGGGATTAAAGGCATGGAGACTTCCTTATTATGCTGGCAAAACTGGCCTGTTTGGCAATTTGGCTATTATTCCACTTCCCTGATTGTTTGAAAGGTCAGATAAACAACTTGGTTTCAGTTTGGTGATGTGAAACTTTACCAACTTCATTTTGATTTGGTGTATTGGGGCCAACTGGAAGAGCCCAGTTCAAATCAATGAATTCCTATAGATTTCCTTGAACAGTTTATAGGAACTCTCTGTGCTATTTTCACAATTTTTCGAAAAAGATAAAACTGTTCTAATATAAAAGTTTATGCAAAATTTTCAGAAAATTTTCAAAATAAAAAAAGATTCATAATCACTGAAAATAGTTTTATTGCAGCAATGAATTTTTTATGGCACCTGGTAATTAAAATGTTTTGAATTCCATACTCATTATTTTTCTGAATAAACGACTGATATTATTTACCTAATGTTTTAATGAAAGAGGACAGAAGGTTAGAATTACAAAAAACAGGAAGATGTGCTAAAATTGGTAGAAGGCCGGAATGCAGCCTCTGCTCAGATGTGTCATATTAAGAATTAATGATGTCTTAAAAATACATATTTCATAAAAATAATTTAATGAAATTAAATCCAGCACATAAACCTAAATATGAGGTTAAGTGTAGAAAGCTGTTTGAATATCTGCATGTCTATTTCTCTTGTTGATTTTTAGCAGCAAGAAATTGATTGTAGACATCTCCTGTTTTGATATAATCAATAAATATTGAAAATTCCCTACTTTTGTAGTAAAAGAATAACTTTACATCAAAGTTAGAGATAACCAGATGTTTATAGGTTCTTCAAATGCATTGTTTAGGAGCAATTTTGAAAACTAATTGTTACACTATTAAAATCTTCATGAATACTAAAATATTAATTTATATCATCTAATTATAATTTTTATCATCAAATTGCCCTTTTATGTGCTAATGCATTGTTATTACTTAACTTTGCTACAATCAGTCCCCTTATGTAGTTCAGTAAAATAAAACCAGACCCATGTTCCACAAGACTTATCCAGGGGAAATACTTAACAAATTATATGACATGTTCGGTTACTACTGAAAACAGTCAGTCTCTTTTTTTTCAAAGCCTAAAGTAATAATCTCTCAGCTTGGTGACAGCATGGTGACATCTCCCACTCTATTTTGCCACACTTACCTGATCAGGCATTCATCAAGCTTGCACTAACTTAACCATTTATAGTGTCTGGGTGTCAATTTTCTGTGACAACTCTTAGTTTTATTAAGTTTACAAATAATGAAAACAAAACTCTCTAAAAGATTTAAAAGAAAAACCCCTTATATCCATCATCTAGGTATTATAAGTGATCTCTAAGGAAATCTGTATTCGATATTTCATACATTGTTTTATCTTAGTATTATTCACTCAGATAAATAGTTTGCTTCTTTACATCATACTGTTTGTGAATAAATTTTTATGTTCCAGAGAGAACTTTCCATGCATGTAGCTTTTTAATTAAAAAGAGAAAGATTAGTCAACCTTTTTTCATGAGATAAACATATGAAAGGCAACCTTTAATTACTCTTTTTGAAGTTCGTTTCCCAATTTCAAACTCAGATTTCCAAATGAATGTTGGGAATGAGCTAACACCTGAGAGAATAGGTTAGCCTTATGGTAGATGGAGTCTGAGTGTCAGCGTGCAGAGTGGGAAGGGGCCCTCTGAACTGATCGACGGCGGTAGCTCGCACTGCACACAGGCTGCAGAGTAGGACTTGTTGCATCTCGTTCTCTCCCTCTCTTCAGCACACCCTGGAGTTCTTGTTGCCTATAGGTGGTTGTAAGCACAGTCTACCCACAGGATCTGCTTCACAGTTTCTTACAATTTATTAGTGTTCTTCTTTCTTACACTGGATGCTGTGCTTAATGGCTACCATTTCTGTCTTTTCAGAAGACATCCTTTGTGGTGCCATAGCACATGGATTTCAGAACCACCTGTGAGGAGGTAAGTAAATGGCTTTCTGCTTTTCAAATGGGGAAAACAGACTAGAAGCAGGAAACTCTTGGCTCCACTTTACATATGTGGAGCACTGCTTTGGGCAGAGGATGGGTGACGAGCTCTTTTCATTTCCAGAGTGTGCACTCCTTCTGCAAAGCTAGAAAAGCAAAGTGTGCGTGGAGAAGCCTTGGATTTTAACTCTTTCTCTAAGAAAACTGGAGCCACTCCTCTCCATCAGCCCTGCACTGCATGATTCTAGGCAGTGGAAGTGTTGGAAGGCATTCTTTTCACACAGATGGTTATGAATTAGAAGACATCTAAGGTTTATTTCAGCATTAAAATCCTATGATTTTATTATTCTAATACTTAGGTATTTCAATATTATTTAAGTAGTAGTAATGCATGGCAATTCCGATTCTCTGTGGACCTGTCAGCACACTGGATGGCATGAGTTAAAGGGAAGCATTGCTCTTTCAAGGGTGTTAAAGACCGTTCAAGTGCACAGTTCAACAGTGCGTGGACTTGGGCCCTCAGGAACATAATCATCCTGCCTCAGGAAGAAAGACTGTCTTTTATTTATACTACACACAGCACAGAGAAAGCGTTGTTTTTTCACTTTTCAGACAAAATACCGATATTCATAGGTTAAAAATATTTCATATTTGTTTAAAAGTTTTAAAATATTTTTAGTGTGTATAAATAACCCAACAAAGACTAACCATAACTGGATTACCTATGGTAGTGAAACAATCAAACCAATTAAAGACTTTAGTTCTTAACCTTTGTCAAGATTGTTCTTTTAGTGAAATGTTGTGTGTTTAAGTTTCTTGCATGAATTTGTGAAAAGTGATTCCTTATTTTCCTCTAAAACACTTGCAAAAATATCTGCTTAGAAATATTTGTCATAGTTGGTACAAAGTTTTGAATGTAAGTATACAGTCTTTCAGAAAATGAATAGATTGCTTTTATATTTCTATCTTTATGTTTCTGTTTTCAGTAGTTTAAATATGCTAACACTTTAATCACATCTGTATGCTAATGTAATGCTAATTTAATTTAACTATAAATTACATTATAGTTGTTTGTTTACAAACTTCTCTCTCATGCTACACTGAATACTATAAGGTCAGAGTGTATAAATTATTCATTTTTTTTAAATCAGCACCTATCAGTTCATACATTTTTAAAAGTTGAATTAGTGTACTAAAAGCTTTGTATGTTAGTCTATGCTTAAATTTTAATTATGTGCCATTTCTAGCTTTAATGGCATACTTAATTTTAAATGTAGCAAGTCTTCTATTTCCATCAAAGTGTTACCTTGTGCTTTGAGTGGTAAAGCACACATTGAAACCGTGTTGGCATTTGTGTGAATGAGCTACACATAGGCACTTGAGGTTCATATGGTAGAGACTGGATATTGGCCAAAGACTGTTTTAACAAATGTTTTATCTTTGACTTCAGTGTCTGGCAAGATTTACAAGACCTTTTTTTAAACAAAATTGTTTTGATGTATTGACTTGAGGTATCTATCAAATTCTAAGGTTCAGAAGATTTATGTACAGTGGTAATACCATGATCATGTTACCCTTGCTTCTTTGCTTTCTTGCAATGAGCCTCTTGCCGCCCAACCAGGTTCATTGCCTGCTGCCCAAGAAGAAGCCAATACACTGTGTCAGCAGGGTTTACAAGGCAGAGAAAGAGTTTATTCTGCATAGCGCTGAGCAGGCAGACAGGAAAAATTTCTCAAATCCACCTCCCGGAGAATTTGGGAGACAGGGTTTTTAAAGGCAATTTGGCATAGGCAATTGAATCTAATTGGCTGGGTTTGGGGTGGAATCATAGGGTTGTAGAAATTGCTTTGCTGATCAGGTTCTTGGGTAGGGGTCACAAGACTAGTTGAGTCAGTTCCTCCTTACGGGCTGCCAGTCTGGGTGAGTCAGCTGTTCCACTGGAGTGTGGACCAGAAAGATATCTCAGAAACTACCCCTTGGTTTCAAAAAGTGCTATTATCTATGGAGAAAGCTAAGAATCTTTATGACCACCAGCTATGTGGCCCTAGAGTGACAATCATAGAGAAGCAAGCAGGGGGACAGTGGCTAAATATTATTATTTTTAGGCAGGCCTGTGCCTTATTTTTAACTAGGCCTTTACCACAGTTCTTGCTTTGCATCACCTTTTATTAATTTGTAAGGGTGGCTTCAAGCCCCATTGAGAATCTCTGCTGTTTTAGACTCTGCCTCTATCAGGGAGTAAAACTGACTCAAGCTGCTGGGCCACAGCGCCTGGCTGTGTTGGCAGGAACCCGGGACCCTGGATGCTCTGGAGATGATCAGATGGCTCTGAAAATGGACCAGAGTCAAAGAGTTTGCCTGAAATTTACAGTCCTATAATGTTTAAGTGGACAGGAGCCATAAAGATAATTTAGCTTGTCACTTCCCAAGTGAGGAAACTGAGAGGTTTTATGGAACGCTGAGTGCCAATTAATCAATTAGTTAAAAGTTGAGCCCTAATGTGTAGTTTGGAACTCCTGATTCTAAGTTTAAACTTCTTTCTAAGGTATACATTCCTAGAACTTATATCACAGTCAAAGATATATTAAATAAAACTTGTTTTCTCTTGACTGCTAAAGAGAATAAAGATGAAAATCTGATATTCATGGCTGTCAGGCAGATCAAGGTGGAATGTTAACTTTACCAAGTGTGGATGTCAGGAAGTCTCTTCTTTGTCAAGGACTAAAAGAAGCATATCCAGATCATTTCCATTTGAAAGTGCCTTAAGTATCTAGTACAATATCCTTTTTAAAAGAAAGATTTATTTATTGTTTAGGAAATTTCTGTTCTTAAAAAGAAAATGTTGCTATTCTTTTAAGGAATCAGGACTTAGAAGTCTCAGAAGAAGCAAAAATGAGAGTGAAGACTTTTAGAAAATACAATTGGGAAAAATACAAAATATACAATTTTGAAGAAAATGTGTACATATAGCCCAATGTAATTACTGATTAACTCTGTTTTTAAAAAGTGCCATCAAAATAAATCTGTGTTCACATAAGCCAGTATGCTTTTTTGTCTAGATTTCCTTCATATTTCATTTTGCCATCTACAAATATTTAATAATTTACTGAATTATATACATATGATGCAATTTAATTTACTTCTTATTATACTGAAATATAATCTGTGACTATGATCCAACCAACAAGTGTTGAAAGAAGTCCTACTCTAAACAAACTATTATACCAGTCTTGTAGATTCATGATCCTTAGCAATGAAAAGAGCAATAACCTCTTATTAAAATCTTCTTGAGATAACAGTATATAAGAAGAAGTTAAATGTGCTATAGAACAAAATATTACTGAAGTCACTACATGTGATACCAAAATGCAATACTGATCAATTTAGGAGTGAATATTTATTTAAGAAAAGTGCCGAGTTCTTAAAAGTGAAGACTCATTATTGAATGGAGTAGTCTCAGATGGTGTCAAAGAGAAGGGAGTTTTGTTTTAGGACTTCAGAAATGGCTGGAATTTAGTAAGGAAAAGGTCATGACAAGAGGCGATCCCGAAGGAAGGTGAAGGATAAGAAGTGCCTTGCCTAAGAGGACTGGCAAGCACCACTGCCACAGTGCTGTGCAGTGGAAGAAATAGCGTATTGCTTAAAACTAGAGGTTTAGAAAATTAATTGAATTATATCTGCTACTCAAAATGTAGAAATCCTGAGATATCTGCAAGAATATTTGCAGTTCAAATCATAATCTCTGCCTAGTTTCTTGTAGTTGTAGTTTCTTACATCTGATATTGTGAATTCTATATTTCAAAGTTAAAAGAACTTAGATTTTAAAGATTCATAAAAACTTGCTTTGTATTCTTTAAAAGACTAGAACATAAATTAAAAAGGTCTTAACTTTTAAGTAGAAAATGGATGATAGTCTACTTTCTGAAGTTCCTAATCGGGTCCTAAGTTTAAGCAAGTATAAATTCTTACTAAGTTTAAATGTGAGATTTGTTTATATAACAAAGAGTAAATCCCTGAAAATTCATAACCACATTTCACTGGTTTGCAGAAAACATAGCCAAAGACTAAAGCTTAAAAGTGTCACCTTTTAAGTAATTAGGAAGTATTACCCTATGATAATTCACTTAAGCAAATAGTCCGCAATGTGAATTTTGGAAAATCCAGCTGTTACATAGGATCAAAACAACAGACACAGGAAAATAATATTTGACATATCATTTTCATGAATCATCCCTTTAAAGTAATATTTTATGTATGTTTTATAATTAAGTGATAAATTTATACAATGTGTGTATGAATATATATCACATGCATTCTTCATGCATGTGCAATGCATGCAGAGTCAACAAAGTTTGGAGACAAATGATTGCTTCATTAATAAAGAAAAAGAAGATAAGTGTATGTCTTAAGTTTATACTAAAATTGGGGGCCATTTTTAATTTTTAAAAAATTTGGTTGGACAGATCTGTAAAGACCTTGCAGGTGGAGCTATTTTAGCTTCTGTGGTACCAACAGCCACTCTCATGAGCCTGTTTCCCTTTTTCATTCCCTGAAGCGCTTGATGAAGGAGTGGAAATCAAGTCCCTTATGCCCCCTCATTGCATAGCTTTAGGGAAAAACATCTGTAAATTGCAGAGTGGTCTCTCACTCATTTTTGTCTCTCCGGTTGTCATTGCTTTAGTACATGAAGAGCAACTGGTTTAAGGTGATATTGTTCTGTTTAGAATTATTCCCCCTGCATTAGGAAATTTTAATGATCAAAATACTCCAGTGAAAGATGCCAATAAGACATGCCATTGTATACAGGACGACAGAGTGGCATCCTGAAACAATCTCTGCATGAGGGACACCAGGACCCCTGGTTAGGAGCACAGGATCTGGAGCCCAGCGGCCGGGATTCAGCCCTGGTCTGCTGCTTCCTCTGGGCTGGCTGTCGTCCGTGCCATCTCTGAAAGCGCTTGACTGGGCTGTTAGGGGAGAAAGATGGATGAATATTTCATGGCAGGCAGTGAACACTACAGAAGTAGTTATTTCCTTAGTGAAGATCCCAGTCTGGCAATGCTGCACGTAATCTGGGGATGGCCCTGAAATCGATTGTATTCATCCTTCTTTGTCTCCTAGAGCTGCTCTGACTCTAACGCAGCTGCTTACTGATCTCCAACATTCCCTGCTTACTGTCTGTTTCTGGCAACCATAACTGTTTTCACTTTCCCATTTCTTCTCCATCTTCTACACTGCTACAAGGAATGAATTTAGAAAATGTAAAAATGAACATATGATTTCCTTGCTCACATTTCTCTAGGGCATCTCCATTACTGTCGGCCCCCTGGAACATCACACAAAGGCTCTGGCAGCCCTTGTCCTCTCCAACCCTCCCCTGCAGCCCCTGCTGGACCACAGGCAGCAGCCGGCATGCCGCTTCCAGCTCCGTCTTCCTGCGTCGCAGGACCTTATGCATTTTCATGCTAACACCACTTCACTCATTTTCCCTCTTGATTAAAAGGACTTTTGCTTCTCTAATCATCATTTCCTAATTTATTTTTTAAGACAAACCACACATATTTTCTATCTATGAATCCTCCTTCACACCCCTCCCTCGAGATTATCTAATTCCTCTCTCTCTGTTGCTCCTATATCAGACACCATATTGCGTCTTGTTTAAATACGTACTTTTAAAATAGGTACATATACTCTGAGATCAGGAACTATTATCTGGTTCGTGTCTGAGTCTCTGTTAATGTTACACTATGTTTGCAAAATTAATGAACGCATGGGATTTTAAATGTATTTTCATGTACACCAGTTGAATTTTCAAAGTTTGATTTGTCCTTGTCTCTCTGCTCTTTTCTCCAACCAGCCATTTATTGGGGTACATGTATGTGTGTGTTTCATTCTAACAAAAAGCCTCCTCGTTCTTTATTTTCTATAACTCTTATCCTCTCAGGATCCAAAAGTGAGCTCAAAGGCTGTCTTCTGTTTGCCAGACAACTATTTAATAATTAGAGGACATTTTATACATTACTTGAGTGAATGCTAGCTTTGGCTAGAGCAGAACTGTGCTGAGAAAAACCTCAGAGCTCTCTGTTTTAGTTCATCAGATTTTCCCTGGATGATTTTTTGTAACTCTTTGATGTGTAACAATAATACATTTCTGGGTTCTCAGGGGAAAACACCCTCTCATCCTAAAGTTGAAACAGTGTATTATTTGTGATTACCAGCTATTCCATTACACTTCTGGGCAAAAATTGGCCCAGAATGTACTGTACATCGAAAGATCAGCAAATGTGCTCAATTATGGTCACTTGGCTTTGATGTATTATTTTATATTCCCTCTTCTCCCCACGCCCCTCCAGAGCATCTCTCTGTTGGCCCCCGGCCAAGATCACATTGTAAGCAGGAGACACTTCTCTGTGTGAAAACATAGAAAATTATGTTCTATATTAAGGAAAGTATAATCTGCTTGTGCTGAAAGATTTTTGTCCTCTACACATATCCTCGTGAATTATACTCTAGAATAGATTAATCAGCATGATTTAATGAGCACCTGCTGTGTGCCGCAGCCACAGATGAGGAAAAGAGGCTGTCCTTGCTCCTAAGAAAGTTTCTGTTTTTTTCTAAAAAGACATTATAACATTTCTAAAATAATTTCAGAATAATATAAGATTGTATGTGAGAGAGGGCAAGATGGTATGCCTCACCACATGGGATAAAGCAGTTTAAAGACAGAGTCATCTTTGGAGGCTGCAGTATATAAATATATTCCCATCAACATTATGGAATATTCTTTTAAAGTAATAAATTACTAGCAATCCCCATGGAAAAGTATATTCCAAGAGAAAGTCACATATTATTTGCCTGGGATATTACCCTCTTAAATATAAGGATAGATTCTGCATATGAGTGAGATCACGTGGTATTTGTCTTTCCGAGCCTGGCTTATTTCACTTAGCAAAATGTTCTCCAGGCTCAGTCATGTTTTTGCACACAATGGAGTTTCATTATTTATTATGGCTGAATAATGTTCCATTGTGTATATATATACCACATTTTCTTTATTCATTCATCCATTGGTGGGCATTTAGGTTGAGTCCATATCTTGGCTATTGTGAATAGTGCTGCAATAAACATGGGTGTGCAGATGTCTCTTCAACATACTGATTTAATTTCCTCTGGATATATACCCAGTAATGGGATTGCTGGATCATAGGGTAGATCAATTTTTAAGTTTTTGAGGAACCTCCATACTGTTTTCCATAATGGCTATACTAATTTACACTCCCACCAACAGTGTGTAAGAGTTCTCCTTTCTCCACATCCTCTCCAGTTGCCGAGCGAGTGAGTAGTATTTGAGGCAGGCCCGTAAGGAGATTAGCTACTTCTCCCCATGGAGCCAAGTCCCTAAGATAGGGGTCACCACAGAGGATAAGGAAATTGATAGGCAACAGAGAGAAATAAAAGAGTGCACAGAGACTAAGGTATAGTTCATAGTTATATATATATATATATAAAGATCAGATATAACACAGCGAGAGCTTCCTAGGGGACTGGTGGATCTCCTCAACCGCCAGCCCTATGGTTAGATTCATACAGGTTTTTATAATCACAGACATCAATTACCAGTTGTCAGGGTAACATATTTGCATATCAGGGAATGCAGTTGCTAGGGGTACAGGTAGTAGGTTAGGGTCAAAAGTCCTCTTAAGGGGCTTCTAATCAATCTAGGTAAACAAACAGGGACAAAGTCTTTCAGGGACTAGCTTCTAAATTCTAAGAGGTAGTTTTCAATTAACAAAGGTAAAACAAAAGAGGTATAGTGACTCAATATATCTTTGATTAGTTATGGTGGACTTAAAGGTAGACAGACAGGAGAGAGCAGGAAGCCTATCTCTAATAAACAGGTTGTTTATAACCACCGGGGCGCTTCTCTGGGCAAAGTGCACTCATTGTCTCTGGCTCCCATCCTGTGGGCCATGTTTGCCTTGCCTTGTCTTTCAAGACACAGGGAAGCTCACAGATTTTGAGATACCAGGAAGCCTTCCTGGAAAACATTCCCACCGGAGATTTGAGAGCTCTCCCATGATAGCAGCCTCTAATAAGTGAACCATTGAGTCCGCACATTCCTTCAGGGCAAAACCCTGCAAACTCCTGTTTCTGTCTTTAACTTAGTAATATTGGGTTACACAATAAAACAATGGTCTTATGAGCCACATCTCATTAATTTCTCAATCATATTTCCCCAACATCCAGTATTTGTTATTTTTCGACATTTTGATAACAGCCATTCAAACTGGATTCAGGTACTATCTCATTGTAGTTTGATTTGTGTTTCCATAACGGTTAGTGATGTCAAAGTTGAGAGTAGAATAGTGGCTACCAGACACTGAGGAGAATGAGGGTAGAGGAGGTGGGAGAGGTTGGGTAATAGGTACAATGTTGCAGTTATAGGAGGAGTAAATTCTGCTATTCTCTTAAACAGTAGGGTGACTATAACTGGTAGTAATGCATTGCATATCACAAATAGCTAGAAGAGAGGAGTTTGAATGTTCTCTCAACAAGAAATGGTACATGTTTAAGGTGATGAATATGCTAATTACCATTCTAAATTATTATACAATGTATTCATGTATGAAAGCATCACATTGTACCCATGAATACATACAATGATTATGCATCCATTTAAATAAATACATAAATAAATATGAATCTGTATCTACTTGTCCATTAAGTTAAGAATGGCTCAATAATTATTAAATGAAAATGTAATTTCCAATGTAGCCATTATTCCTGTTACCTTTTTGGTGCAGAATAAGAGCCAAAGATTATATTCTATGGCAAAGAATACTTCCTTTTGTACCTGTGACAAATGCGAATGTTGGGTGCACCTGCTAGGGAGAATACTTATACTTATCTGGTTAAATGTTATAATAGCAATATGCTTTGAGGGGGGAAAGACTCATGGACTTCTTCAGTGATTACTAAGGTGCCACTTTGAAGTTATATAGTACAAGTTCAGAAATTTTTACAGTCTGTTTTCACAATTCCCAAAAATATCTAAAGAAAAATCATTGGACTGGGAATAAAAAATCTTGAATCTTTAACTGGGTTCTGTTTCTAACTAACTGTGTTATAATAGGTAGTTTACTTCATCTCCTTGTCCTCATTTTCTCCTGGGTATTAAGTGTGTGTGTACGTGTTAATGCATGTGTGTGCTTGCATGCGTGTGTGTTCATGTGTGTATGCATGCATGTATGTGTGTGTGTGTTGGCAACTAGAAATGATGAAAGAGTTTAGAGTAGGGTGGGGTGGCGGAGGGAGGAATGGAGAGATGAGGGTAAATGGTGTATTTTGGGAGTGATAAAAATGTCCTAAAATTGATTATAGTGATGTTGCACAACTCTGAACATACTAAAAATTGTGAATGTGTACTTTAAAGGATTGGATTGTAGAATGTGAATTATATTTCAATAAAGCTATTCACTTTTTATATTTTGATGATAAGTATTAAAGAAAGCTTTCATTATTCTTGAAATATAGTACATAGACTATACTCCTTACTTTCCAAATCTTCATGTGGATTTTCTGAAAAAGATTGTTATCTGGAAGTCCACTTTACTAGAAGTGGTTATCCTTTTTCTCTGCACCTGTATTAACATTTAATGCCAGGCTCATCAGAGCATGTCGTTCCCAGCTCTCAAATGTTATTCATCATGTTTTACTGTAAATAGACCGTCAAGTTATAATGTATAAACTAAGTATATTTTTCTCTGTTTTGCTTCTGTGTTTTTGTCTGCAGACAAAGACAGGGACTTGTTTGCTGCAGGATGGTAATCAGGAGCCTTTCAAAGTCCGGCTGCACCTAGCCAAAGACATTTTGATGATCCAGGAACAGGATGTGATATGTGTGTCTGGTGAGCCTTTCTATTCCGGGGTAAGTAGTTTTTCTTTCCTTTGAAATATTTTGATGTTGTCTTTTGTTGATAAAAATGCACATTCACAGAAAACTCTTAATAATTATTTTTCTTTTATTTTCAGAACCTAGTCAATGGTACTGCATGTAATTTTTGTTGACACCATTAAGTAGGCAGTGTTCCTATATAAGGACCTTACCTGGTCCACAAGTATATACATTTAGGGCCCATCTACAGCTCGGTGTCTCTTGATTCCCAGATGTTGTTATGTGAAGACAGTGACACCTGTGTTTTCTGATCATGAGAGAATGCGTTCTACCTTTTCCCACAGAGGGCTAATTGAGAACTGTGCATGAGAGTGTTCCCTGCCCTGGTCCTGTCTTGCATCACCTTGACCCACTGGAGGTGGTGCTGTGGTGGCACGCATTCTTCAAAACCAGTGAAGCAGGAGTCTTGAGGCAGTGGTCACTGAACCCATTGTGAATGATTTCTCCCTGGGATAGTGCCTGAATGATTCTGTGGCTTCTTTACTAGAATTATGCCTAAGTGTTGTAGCAAATTCTTCTCTCCAATACTCTAATCCACTGATGCATGCTACTGCTGATAATCTAGCCTTAGAGAGAACCATAAATTATCACACAAAACCAATTATTGTACTTACTGGTGCCAAAGCAGAGCAGCTGTGGAAGACATCCTGAGGTGAGATCAGATTTTATTTGACAAAAAGATATTATCATAAAACAGGACAAGTTTTGGAGTTTATCATTATTGTGTAATATTGGTAAAGGCATCATCTTAACAGTGTTGCCATATGTGATCTCAAAAGAAAATTATAGAAAGCATCAAGCAATCTGCTCTCTGGTTTCCCTAGACATATGCAGCTATTTAGCATGAAGATTTAATTTGTACCTATTAACAGACTTACCTTGAAGTGTTTAGTTAGTGGTGAATAATGCTGAACTTGAGTTTTCACATCACTTCTTACTAACACCCTATGGGAGTCACACAAGGTCCTAAATCAATAGGCCTTTGCTAACTAAAGATAATGGACACTTTGCAGACTGTTAACTATTCTTTTGTCACAGACCATTTAAATCACCCTGAATCATGGCCCTGGATGTCAAGGCTGATTGAACTGTTCCCAGGGGGTTGCCCTTTCTTCCCTTTGGTTAATAACAGAGAAGCAGTATGAATCACATAACTCCCTAGAACGAATATATCACACAAGTCCCAGATCAGTAAAATATATCAGTAAAATACAGTACTTCAACATTGAAATAATGTTATTGACTTTGAATTTTATAGTCAAAATAGCTAATATACACAGACCTACTCTCTCCTTTAAAGATAATTGTGCATATGTATGAAGCTCAGAATGCTGGAAAGAACTCAGACAGAATTAAGGAGAAACATCCTATGGTAATGTCAACAGATGTAAAAAAACATTGAGAAAATTCAGCATCCATTTATAAGAAACACTTTCAGTAAATAGGAATAGGAGGGAACTTCCTTAGTCTGATAACAGGCATCTAATGAACACTTCCCACGGCCACGATAGCTAGCACTGAACATTGTCTCTGAGGTTGAAAGCAAGTCCAGGATCACACCTTGGCTCACTTCTACTCAACATTGTTCTTGATGTTCTAGCTGGTACAGCAAGTCTGAAAATGAACACAAACAACATAAAAATTATAAAGGAAGAGGTAAAATTGCTGTATTTGTAGATTTCATGATGATATACAGAGAAAATCCTAAAATATCTACAAAAAGTAGAGTCATATAAAAATTTAGTAAGGTTTCTGGGAGTGAGGACAATATTACAAGTTAATTTTTTATCTATAACTAGCAATAAGCAACAATAAAATGAAATAAAAATGCAATTCACAATACATCAAAAAAAATAACACACGTAGAAATAAATTTAACAAAAGATGTATATGGCCTCTACCCTGAAAACTACAAAACTGTGATGAAGGAAATTAAAAGAAATGAGTAAATGAAGAAATATGATTAAATTGAAGTAAGTATTGAATAGTCAAAACTCCAAAATATTTTTGTAGATATGTAAAAGTTGACTCTAAAATTTACATGGAAACACTAAGAACTTACAATAGCCAAAACAATCTTGAATAAGAAAAATAATGTTGGAGTGTTTATACTTCTTGATTTCAGAACTTACTGTAAGACTGTAATAGTAAACATAGTGTGAAATCATGAATATAGCCATATGAATATATGGAATGTTATAGATAGTCCAAAAATAGACTCACACATGGTCAGTTGAGTTTTTTATTGTGGTAAAATATACATAACATAAAATTTACCACTTTAATCATTTTTAAGTGTACAGTTCAGTGGCATTGAGTGCATTCACATTGTTGTGTAACCATCACCAATATCCATTTCCAGAATTTTCACATTCCATAGTGAAAGTCTGCATCCACTAAACAATAATTCCTCATGCTCCTATCCTCTTAGCCCTTGGTAATCACTGTTCTACTTTCTGTCTCTATATATTGACAACTCTGGGTAACTCATGTTAAGTGGAATCATACAATATTTGACCTTTTTTATCTGGTTTATTTCAGTAAGGATAATGTCTTCAAGGTTTACCCATGTTGAAGGGTGTATCATAATTTTATTCCTTTTTAAGGTCAGGTGATATTCCATTGTATGTACATACCACATTTTGTTTATCTAGTCACCCAGCAATGGAAATTTGGGTTCTACCTTTTGGCTCTTATGAAAAATAGTGTGATAAGCATGGGTATACAAATATCTGTTTGAGTCCCCACTTTGAATTCTTTTGTGAATATACCTAGAAGTGGAATTGGGAGATGAAATGATAATTTTTTGATGACCCACCACACTGTTTTCTATAGTAGTTGTATTATTTTACATTCTAACAAGCAATACATATGGGCTCCAATTTCTCCACATCCATGCCAACCCTGTTCTCTGTGTTTTTGATAATAGCTATCCAAATGTGTATGAAGTTGAATCTCACTGTGGTTTTCATTTTCATTCACCCATTGATTAGTAATGTTGAACATCTTTTCATGTGCTTATTGGCCATTTGAATGTCTTCTTTGAAGAAATGTCTATTTCTATCCTTTGCCCATTTGTGAATTGGGCTGTTTGTGGGCTTTTTTGGTGTTCAATTGCAGGAGTACCTTATATATTTTGGATATTAATACTTTATCATATATGTGAATTACAAATATAAATATTTCTCTCAACTTGTGGGTTGCCTTTTTACTCTGTTGATAGTGTCCCTTGATACATAAAGGTTTTTAATTTTGAAGAAATTCAATTTGTCTATTTTCCTTCTGTTTGTTGTACCTTTTGTGCCATATCCAAGAAATCACTGCCAAATCCAATGTCATGAGTTTCCTTACCTACTTCTTCTAGTAGTTCTGTGTTTTAGTTCTTACTTGTAGGAACTTAATCTATTTTAAGTTAATTTTTGTATACTGCAGTAAGGGTCCGACTTCATTCTTCTGCATGTGAATATCCAGTTTTCCTGACACCATTTGTATCTTAGCACCCTTGTCAAAAATCATTTATATATATATATATATATACACACACACACACACATATTCACACATACACACACACACACACACATATATATATATAAAAGAGTATATTTCTGTTCTCTCTGCTTAAGTCCCTTGGTCTATAAATTTTTCTTTATGCTAGTAGCACACAGTTATGGCTTTTTGTTTGTTTTTGTTTTTACTGTAGCTTCACAGCAAATTTTAAAATTAGAAGCCCTGTGGTATGAAGCTTTACTTTTTTTCAAGGTTGTTTTAGACAAGTGTACCCACTGTCCCCACTTCTATTCACATAGTGCTGGAAGTCCTAGCCAGGGAAATCAGGCAAACGAAAGAAATGAAGAACAATAAAGAACATCCAAAGCAGGAAAGAGGAGGTCAAACTATTTCTGTTTGCTGATGATATGATTTTGTATCTAGAAAACACAAAAAGACTTCATGAAAGACTCTTAGAATTGCTAAATAAATTCAGCAAAGTCTCAGTTACAAAATAAATGTACACAAATCAGTATCATTTCTATATACTAATAATAGTCAAGCTGTGAGTCAAACCAAGGACTCAATACTATTCACAATAGCTGCAAAAAAAAAGACAATACCTGAGGATATACTGAACCAAGAAAGATCTCTACAAGGAAAACTACAAAATACTGATGAAAGAAATCAGATATGATAAAAACAAATGGAAAAACATCCCACACTCATGAATTGGTAGAATCAACATCATTAATATGTCCATACTTCCAGAAATGATTTATAGATTTAACGCAATCCCTATCAAAATACTAATGCCATATTTCACAGATCTAGAAAAACATAATTCTATGCATTATTTGGAACCCAAAAAAGAATCTGACTAGCAAAAGCAATCTTAAGCAAAAAGAACAAATCTGGAGGCATCACATTACCTGACTTCAAATTGTACTATAAGGCCATAGTAACTGAAACATCATGGGACTGGTATTAAAGTAGAGACATAGACCAATGGAACAGAATAAAGAGCTTAGAATTAATATCATCTACCTGTAAAAATGTGATCTTCAACAAAGCAGACAATAACATACACTGGGGAAAGGAAGCCCTATTCAATAAATGGTGCTGGAGAAACTGGATAGCCACAGGAAGAAGACTGAAACAGGACCCCTAGCTCTTGCCATACACAAAAATTAATTCAAGATGGATAAAAGACTAAATATAAGGTGTGAAACCATAAAAAATTGTAGAAAAAAACATAGGAAAAACTCTTCTAGACATTGGCCTAGGCAAATAATTTGATTGAGACTCCAAAAGGCAAATATAGCAACAATAAAAATGAATACATGGGACTTAAATTAAAAAGCATCTGCACAGCAAAGGAAATAAACAACAGAGTTAATAGACAACCTACAGAATTGGAGAAAATACTTGCAAATGATACATCTGATAAAAGCTAATATCCAGAATCTACAGAGAATGTCAACAAATCAGCAAGAATAAAAACAAAAAAAAATCCCAGTAAAAAGTGGGCAAAAGACATGAACAGAAGTTTTTCAAAAGAAGATAGACAAATGGCCAAGAAATATATGAAGAAATGTTCAACAACTCTAGTCATCAGGGAAATTCTAATGAAAACCACAATGAGATACTACCTTACCCCTCTCAGAATGGCCATTATTAAAAAGTCAAAAAACAATACATGTTGGCCTGGATGCAGAGAGGAAATAATGCTTATACACTGTTGGTGAGACTACAAATTAGTACAACCTCTATAGATAATAGTATAGAGATTCCTCAAATACATAAATGTAGACTCACCATTCAATCCAGAAATCCCAGTAGTGGGTATCTACCCAAAGGAAAAATAAATAATTTTATGAAAAAGATATCTACACTTGAATGTTTATCACAGCATGATTCGCAATTGCAAAGATGCGGAATTAACCTAAGTGCCTATCAGTGAGTGAGTTAAAAAATGTGAAATATATACTATGGATTACTACTGATCCATTAAAAGGAATGAAATAATGTCATTTGCAGCAACTTGGATGGAACTGGAGACCATTATCCCAAGGAAAGTATTTTAGGAATGGAAAAACAAATACCACACATACTCTCTAATAATTGGGAGCTAAATTATGGGCACACACATGCACAAAAAGATGTAAAGGACATTGGAAACCAAGAAGGAGGGAGGGGTTGAGGAGTTAAAAACTTAACTATTGGGTACAAGGGACACAATTTTGATGATGGGCACACTTAAAGCCTTGACTTAAGCATTCATTATACAAGGTGCCCATGTAATAAAAACATTTGTACTTCTTTAATATTTTGAAATAAAAAAATTGGAAAGAAATAAAAGATTGTTTTGGCTGATTGGGGTTTCTTGAGATTTCATATAAAGTTTAGATTGGATATTTCTATTTCTGCAAAATATACCATCAGTGCTTTGATAAAAATTGCATTTGATCTGTAAATCACTTTGGGTATTATGGACATCATAAAAGTAGCAAGCGTCCCAATCCATGATCATGGGATGTCTTTTCATTTATTTATGTGTTCTTTAATTTCTGTCAACAATGTTTTATTACTTTCAGTGCATAAGTTGTTCAACTACTTAGTTAAGTTAATTCCATAGTATTTTGCGCTTTTTGATAATATTGTTAAGGAATTGTTTTCCTAATTTTCTTTTTGTTTTTTTTTGTTTTTTTTGTTTTTTTTTTATTTCAG
>VBSM01001124.1:2816372-2853319 GCA_008086735.1 Cheirogaleus medius
TATAACCCTGATACCAAAACCAGGAAAGGATGCAACAAAAAAGAAAGCTACAGATCAATATCCTTTATGAATATAGATGCAAAAATTCTCAACAAAATCCCAGCCAACCGAATCCAGGTGCTTATCAAGAAAATAATCCATCACAACCAAGTGGGCTTCATCCCAGGGATGCAAGGATGGTTCAACATACGCAAATCTATAAATGTAATTCACCATATAAACAGAAGCAAAAACAAAGACCATATGATCCTCTCAATAGACGCAGAAAAAGCATTTGACAAAATTCAACACCCTTTTATGATAAGAACGCTCAACAAAATAGGCATAGACGGGGCTTACCTAAAAATGATACAAGCCATATATGATAAACCCACAGCCAATATCATACTGAATGGGGAAAAACTGAAAGCATTCCCACTAAGAACGGGAACAAGACAAGGTTGCCCACTATCTCCACTTCTATTCAACATAGTGCTGGAAGTCCTTGCTACAGCAATCAGACAAGAGAGCAGAATTAAGGGCATCCAAATGGAACCAGAAGAGATCAAACTCTCACTCTTTGCTGATGACTAATTTTCTTTTTGGATTGCTCATTGTTAGTGTATAGAAATGTAGCTGATTTTTGCATGTTTATTTTGCATCCTGCTACTTTGCTTAATTTATTAGTTCTAATAGTTTTCTGTGAATATTTAGGGTTTTCTACATAAGGTCATTCCATCTGTAATCAAAGATAATTTTACTTCTTCCATTCCAATTTGGATGCCTTTTATTTCTTTTTCTTGCCTAATTATTCTAGCTAGAACCTTTAATACCATGTTGAATAGAAGTAGTAAAAGTGGGAATTATCATGTTCTGGAACTTAGAGGAAAAGCTTTTAGTCCTTCACTTTTTAGTATATATTTGCTGTGTGTCTTAGTCTGTTTTTTGTGTTGCTGTAAAGGAATACCTGTAATTTATAAAGATAAGAGGTTTATTTGGCTCACATTTTTCAGAGTATATAAGAAGCATGGCACCAGCAACTTGCTGTGGCGAGGCTTTAGGCTGCTTCCACTCATGGTTGGAAGGGGAAGGGTAGCCAGCGTGTGCAGAGATCACATGGCAAGAGAGAGAGAAATCAAGGAGGTGGAGGAGGTGCCATGCTCTTTTTAATAAGAAGCTCTCTGGAATTAACGGAGCAAAAACCCACTTACTACTATCACTTCTGGAGGCATTGATCTATCCATGAAGGATCCACCCTCATGACCCAAGCACCTCTTTTCAGGCCTCCCTCCAACATTGTAGATCAAATTTCAACATGAGATTTAAAGGGGACAACATCCAAACTGGCTCCCCAAAACTCATGTCCTTCTCACATTGCAAAATACAATGACTCCTTTCCTGTAGTCCCCAAAGTCTTACTTATTCCAGCATTGACTCAAAAAACAAAAATCCAATGTCTTATCTAAGACTCAAAGAAATTTTCTTCCAGCTATCAGCCTGTAAAATCAAAATTAAGTTATTTACTTACAAGATTCCATGTTGGAACAGACATTGGGTAAGCATTTCCATTTCAAAAGGGAGTAATTGGCCAACAGAAAGGTATAACAGGCCCCATGCAGGTTCAAAACCCCACAGGGCAGACATCAAACCTTAAAGCTCCAAAACAATCTCTTTTGAATCCATATCTCACATTCTGGGCACATCGGCATGAGGAGTGGCCTCCAAAGGCCTTTGGCAGCCCCATTCCATGGCTTTGCTGGGCACAGCCTATGTGGCTGCTTTCATGGGTTGGAGTCCAACACCTGTGGCTTTCTCAGGTTGAGATTGCACACTCCTAGTGCTCTACGGTTCTGGGGTCTGGAGAGTGGCGGCCCTGCTCCCACACTTCCACTAGGCAGTGCCCCAGTGGGGACTCTGTGGGGTCTCCAACACCACATCTCCTCTAGACATTGCCTTAATAGAGACTCTCTGCAGAGGTTCCGCTCTTGTGGCCAGCTTCTGCCTGGGCACCCAGGCTTTCTGATACATCCTCTGAAATCCAGGTGGAAGCTGCCAGTGCTCCACATGCTCGCATTCTGTGCACCTGCGGGCTTACCAGGTGGAAGCTGCCATGGCTTACCACTTGTACTTTCTGCAGCCACAGCCTGAACAGCACTGGAGCCCTTTGAGCTGTGGTGGAGCTGGAGCAGTCTGCACGTGGACAGCAGCAACCTGGGGCGGTGTAGAACAGTGACGCCTGGGCCTGGCCCCCAAATCATTCTCTCCTCCTACGCCTCTGGGAGGGGCTGCTTCAAGATTTCTAAAATGTCTTTGGGGCCTTCATCCTATGTCTTGACCATTAGCACTTGGCTGACTAATCTCTTTAGGAGGTTACCCTGCAGCACCCTTGAATTCCTCACCTGAAAATGCTCTTTCCTTCTCTACCACATGTTTGGGTTGCACATTTTTCAAATCTTTATGCTCTGCTCCCCTTTTAATTATAAATCCCAACTTTAGAACATTCCTTTGCTCCGATATCTGAGGGTAAGCAGTTAAAAGCAGCCATGCCATTTCTTGAATGCTTTGCTGCTTAGAAATTTCTTCTTCCAGATACCCTAGAACATCACTCAGAAGTTCAGCCTCCCACAAATCTCTAGGGCATGAACACAGTGCAGCCAAGTTCTTTGCTACATCTTACCATGGGTGACCAGTTCCTCAAAAATTCCTCACTTCCATCTGAGACCTCATCTGCCTGCCCTTTACTGTTCAAATTTCTTTCAGCATTTTGGTCCCAACCACTTCACCATTCTCTAAGAAGTTCCAAACTTTCCCTTATGTTTCTGTTTTTTTCTGATCTTCCAAATTCTTCCAATCTCTGCCCGTTACCCTGTTCCAAACTATTTTCACATTTTCTAGTATCTTTATGGCAAAACCCCACTCCTCAGTACCAATTTTCTGTCTTAGTCTATTTTTGTGTTGCTATAAAGGAATACCTGAGGCTGGGCAATTTACAGAGGAAAGACGTTTATCTGGCTCATGGTTCTACAGGAGCACAGCACCAGCACCTGCTTCTGGTGAGGACCTCAGGCTGTTCTGCGCATGGGGGAGGCAAAAGAGAGCTGCCTGTGCAGAGATCACACAGGGGGAGAAAGGAACAGAGAGAGATAAGGGGCGTGCCAGGCCCTTTTTATTATAACAACCAGCTTTCACAGGAACTAAAGGAGTGAGAAGCCACTCATCTCTCCTGCCCCCAGGAGGGCATGAATCTATTCATAAGGGATCCACCCCCATGGCCCAAGCACTGCCCAGTGGGCTCCACCTCCAATGACGGGGACCAAGTTTCTACGTGAGAAATGGAGGGAACAACATCCAACTACAGCACTGTGAGTTTTCATATATGGCCTTATTGTGATGAGGTGGTTTCCTTTCATTCCTGCTCTGCTGAGTGTTAAAATGGTGTTGAACATTGTCATAAATATGCTGAAATTTGTCAAATGCTTTTTCTGCATCAGTTGAGATGAACATATGTGCTTCCCTTCCCTCCCCTTTTGCTCTGCAACCCACATTTCCTTACCTGCAGGTGCATCCTGGGACTCCTCCCATATGAAGTTCTTTCTGCCCTCTGGGTCTGCATCTGGGGAAAGCCAGCCCACAAAAGGAGTGTAGCACAGTGCACTCTCAGACTGCGGGTTTTCCCTGGGAGAACTCTCCGGGTCTGCTGTTTAAAGCCTCCCACTGGCAAAGGCCCCCAAATATCTCTGCATTGAAAAACACTCTCTTTGAACCTTGATCTTCAGACCTTCCCAGTGCATTGTCTTTGTTGTACTGCCACAGCGCATGGCCGGCGTGCTCTCTCTACAGGGATAGCTTTGCTTGTCACTTAATTATGAGTTTTAGAGGGTAGGAGATTAGGACAGAGGTAATCATCCAACTTTTGAGAACAGAGAGTCATATCTAAGTATTACAAGAATTTTAGCATTAATTCTATGTCTGCTTAAGTTAGGGAAAGGGTTAGGAAAGTGCTCTAAGGCAAGGCAGATGTTAAGCTGCTGACCCCTGGCAACTATGCTAGTATTTCATCTGGGAGTAAGTACTGCTGTCAGGCCCTGGTTGGAGAATGAGGACACGGGACTGGGAGGGCTGGGGGCTAAGGACAGGATTGCCATCAGGCAGTTTACTCAGGAGGAGGGGAATTAAAGCTCCATTCTGCTGAAAACTCCAGGAAATTACAGAATATCCTATTTTTTTGTGTGCCCCTACAACAGGGAGGAAGCTAGTGTGGATGTCCGCAGGCCCATCCTGTTAGCCGAAGGCTGCTTCTCGGATTGTCATTGCCTGATAATTCTGGCTGCCAGCTCAGGCTGAGAGAAAGCCCTTACGCTGTGGGAGTCAGGGGTGGCAGCAGGACAGGTCTAGGCTGGGAGTTCGTGGCAGGCCTGACAATGTTTCCCCGTTAGAACCATAAGTGGGAGTGGGGGTCATGGGACCTGGCATTGACCTACTGAAAAGGGAGGATAAACACTGGAGCATGAGCCCAGTTAAAAGGCTCACTCAGAGGGACAAGACACAGAACTTAGTAGCTGGAGAACTCGAGGCAGGCAAAAAGTTAGTGTCTGAAGATCAAGGATTAGCAGGCTGGCCAATATCCAGGCATCCATGCAGAGTGACCCCTTAGCTCCTTGCTCTAAAGTTCTTGACATGAGGTAGGGTTGGGTTCAGTTGCAGAAATGCAGACCTGAAAATTCACAGCAAGCATGCGAGACGGGGCCTCTGTGAGAAGGCAGGATATGGGTTAGGATGGCTAAGGGACCCTGGGGAAAGGCTTTACTTCATAAGCAGGTGGCTGGAATGGTGGAGGAGAACAACATGGCACATGCACATGACCCCTGGGGGGTCAGCACTGAAACACGCGGCCTGATGAAATTTATTAGCAAAGGATGTGTTGCTGAGCTCTGAGGACTTTATCGGTGTGAGCTCATAATGCAGGTGACTCAACGAGAACCCCCATCAGACAGGGGCTTAAACCTGCTCAGCACCCATGGCCAGTGGGTCTGGAGTTTGCAGTAGAACACAGGCAGAGTCCGAGAGGCCTGGGGAGGTAGGGCAGAGGAAAGACACTGACAAGTTTAGTACATCTGACACCTATATTCGACCCATATGCAGAAAATCTTGTAAAATATTGATCGTTCAGAAAGTGTGTAAATATTTTCACTTACCAGAGACAGCTAGAGAGTTAAAACCAAAATAACTGATGCATTTACTGTGACGTCTACCGGCAAAATGCTGAAGTTTCCTCCAGTACTTTCTATTAGCTACTTTTGAGGAACATTCCGTGATTTATTCAGAGATTATGCAGTTGAACTTTTAGCATTGATTTCACATCAGATAAAACCTGTTCCATCTGTGATAATTTGAAAACAGTAACAAAATGTAGACAGCAATTATTCAAGATCTTTAGATGCAGATACAGAATGACTACTGATCAGAATGATGCCTGACAGCTGTCAGATAGATATGTTGAAGCTTCAGTTAACATGAAAGAAAGTCATCATCCTCCCTTGGCGCTGGGAAATCAAACATTCTGTCCCTGTCATCCTTCTGACTGATTTGCCACTCTAAATGAGAGGTACCTGTGGCTGTGCTGGTGATATTATCTCCTTCAATGTGTCCTAAAGGAAAATTTAATTTAGCCTACAAAATATTTTTAGAAGGCAAATGGGGCTAAAAGCAATATAAGATGGCTATCTCTTTCCCCATGGAGACATCAGTTTCAAAGGTGTCTCAGTAAAAGATAAGAAAATCTTGGAGATTAAATTCCAAATATGGCAGAACTACCAGATACATAGCATCAGTACAGAACTCCACAGAGTTCTAATGGGCATTATTAGACTTGAAATCAACAAAACAACTTCTTCCCCTTTTGCCTGTGGGAGAAAACATGCAATTAGCAACCCCATTAGTGAAACCATAATTTGCTGAAGGTAACAGTAAGAAAAAATAATATCAACTTTTAACCTTGGAGTTTGTACCTGCTCTCAAATGGGTGTGACCGGATGCAGGGTCTGACTCTTCTGGGCTCATTGTCTGTGAAAATGTGATCAGAAGAGAGATTGTATCTAGACTATACAGTGCACTTACTGGTGATAGATTTTATTAGGTCATCTAGAGGGAATGGCCTGTGCCGGCTGAGACAGGAAGTGTTTTGTTGTTCTCTTTTTCCTACATTACAGAGCTATTGACTGAAATCCATCAACACAGAGATAAAAAATTTTGTACACATACATGCACAATATGCAGGTTATATACATATTTCAAACTTTTAAAAACAATTCTCATATGCCAATGATTACCTTTTTATATTTTAATGAGATTGCATTCTTATTTTAAAATATTTAAGTGACAAAGTTCATATATATTTAAGGAGTGCATAATGATTTGATAATACACATATACAGACACACATACACATTGCATAATGATTATTATAATCAATTAATACATGCATGACCACCCATGTGGTACATTGGATACTGAGATCTCATTCATCTTATAACTGAAAGTTTGTACTTTTTAATCAATATACCCCATTTCCTCCACTCCCCAGCCCGGCCCATGGGAATCACTGTTCTACTCTCTGTTCCTATGAGTTTGACTTTCTTGGATTCCACATATAAGTGAGACCAGACAGTATTTGCCTTTGTGCGTCTGCCTTATTTCTCTCAGGGTGATGTGCCGCATTTATGCATTCTGCCACACGTGGCAGGATTTCCTCTTTTTCATGTCTGACTTATAGTCCACTGTGTAAATATATCGCGTTTACTTTATCCATTCTTCTGATGATGAACTCATGTTACATTCTATAAAATTTGATCTATCCTAAGTAAATACAATTGACTTTCCCAAACCTGTTTCAGAGGTAAAAATGGGTCATTGGTATGTAAAATTGATAGAGAAGTTATAAATTTAATCCAAACTGTTTTTACATTTGGTTTTATGTTTATGAATGAAGCAATCAGGAGTATTTTATATTTCTACTTTTTCTTTTGTTTTTGTTTTTTTTACCTTTTTGAGGAGACAGCCATTCCAAATGTTCTGCAAATAAGATTAGGAAAGGGAAGGATATGAATGCTTTCCAGAATTAAAAATTACTTATAAGTAGGCAATTACTATTTGGAGAGTTGTGAATTTATGATAGAAAAATATACAAGGGTGTGATCCTGAAACCTAGAGTGCCCTTTTCTTTATTACAGAGATTGCTAAGTTTACACAGCACAGTGCTGGAAAACCTTCTCTCCTGTTCCCTATGTGATGTCTCATTTGTTGAGAGTCAACAATCACCACGGGGGCCACGATGTGAATAATTTCCCAGGGCTTAGCTGTCCCAGACACGGCAGCCCTGGAAGAGGAGGCTGTGGCCGCAGTGGAAACGCGTATCCAGGCCCTGTGGTGGAGGCCGCGGAGGACGAGCTGTGGTGGCCGCAGCTCTGGCCAGTCAGTGGCAGTAGCAGTAGGGGCAGCAGCAACACTGGTGCCTGCTGGCATCTCCTTTGGTTGTCACAGCAGATGGAGCAGGAGACTTTGGTGTGGTTAGTTGAAGAATACTTCCAATGTAGAAGCAAATGAATGATAATATTTACCACAGAAACAATAATGGCACTGATAGAAGGATACTGTTTAAACAGAGCTAACGTTTTTTGTGAAATGCGTTGTTAACTATAAGTTGCATACTAAGGATATTATTTTAACATGGTTCGTTGAATCCAGAAGTTTTAAGGGCATTTACCTATTGTGTATCATAAGCTTTATTTTACCCTCAGATAAGTTTAACATGACATTTTCTTCTTACATATAAATAAATTTATTGACAACTCTTTAATATTTAATTTCTCTCATGTTTTGCATCCATTCATGTTTCCGTAGAGTACTAAGTGTAACTCATTCCATCTTTCTTTTAGTTCACTGTCTTTTTGATAGTCTATTATTTAAACTATTTATCAAATATCTGATCTGCTTATTATATTTTTTTCTTCTAAATGAGGATAATAGTACCTATATCATTGGGTAATTGTGAAGATTAAATGAGTTAATGCATGTAAAACAGAAAACAGTCTGTAGTGTACAATAAGAACTCAACAAATAAAACCTTCATTGACATGACCCATGATACAATGTGAATGTGTATAGACATGGTGATAACACAGAGCACAGAGGTCTAAATCAGGGGCAGCTTTCCGAAGGATGTAATTAAGGTACTATGTCTTATATAGTAGGTGGAATTTCACAAGATATATGAGGGTAGCAGACATTCTAAGCAGGCAGTAAAGTGTGCGCAAAATTGCAATCTGTGAAAAAACAAACAGTAATCATGGATTGTGGGTTGTCAAAGAGTTTCTTGTGGGACATAGTCAGGCAGCATGTAAGTAGTGTGCAAAATGTACTGATGGGTCGTGGTGCCATCAGAGAAGGGAGGAAGCTGAGGAGGAAGAACAGGTTTTAAAGATGTATAAGATAATAGCTGAACTCGGACAAAAAAACCCTAAAATTTAGCACCAGTAAAATTTTTTCATGAACTGGTATCAAGGTGGGAGCTGGAATTGGTGTATTAAAGCAGCAATGCTTAGGTACATGGCTTGTCAGTTATATTGCTCAGATTTACAATTGTACAGATATATTATACAAAAAGACATATCATATTTACACAAATGAATTTTTAAAACATAATTTACATTTAAAGAGCAAGAAGGATATAGTCAACCACGTGCCCATCACCAGCTTAGACATACACTTTACCATAACGCCAGGCCCTCCCGGATCCTGTCACTGGTTTCTCCCTTCCACTGAGAGAAACTAGTTTTCATGGAGTGTGTGTAATTCTCCTACTGTCTTTGTTTACTAGAAATAAATAATATATATCTACTCATAAGCTATTTATATATATACATACATACACATCTATGTATATATAGAGATATATACAGATAGATGACAAATGAGATAAATAGGTCAATTAGATGACAGGTAAATATTAACAAATGACAGATAGATGGCAGATACAGATACATGCATACATAGATGTATACACATATAGATAGATGGCAGATAAAGATACATGCATACATAGATACACATTTAGATAGATGGCAGATATAGATACATGCATACGTAGACATGTACATGCACAGATGGCTCATACAAATACATGAATACATAGACATATACACATATAGATAGATGGCAGATACAGATACATACATACATAGATATGTACACATACAGATAGATGACAGATAAAGATACATGCATACATTTACATGCATACACATAGATGGCAGATACGGATACATGCATACATAGACATGTATACACATAGATAGATGGCAGATACAGATACATGCATAGATACACGTATAGATAGATGGCAGATAGAGATACACACCTACATAGACATGTACACCTATAGGTAGATGGCACATGTAGATACATACATACATAGACATGTATCCATATAGATAGATGGCAGACACAGATAGATAAATAGATGAAATTATTTAACGCTGTTTATTTGTTTTTTGTTTTTCTTTTTCTCCATCCTACCTAAAAGTTTACTTGATTGATTTTGTTATATTTTGATCTCTCAAGCCCCGTGTTGAGCTTTGGAGTTTGGGAAACTGCCATCCATCTAGTTACTTTTTCTTTGTAGGGAAACTGTCTCTTCTTTCTGAGTGCTTTGAAATTGAAGAGTCCCTTCCCCTCCCCCCTGGGCCTGGGGGTAATCTGTGGCATCACTCTGATGCATCTGCATCAGTTTTCTTTTCATTTTCTTTGCTTGGGAGACTTCGCACTTGAATAGAGGGATTTATGTATTTCTTTGGTTCTGAGGAATTCTTAGCCATTATTGTTTAAAGGTCTGCTGCCTCCCACTCTCTGTGTTCTTCCCTCCAGTCACAGTTGCTAGAGGGATTTGAGATCAGCTGCTTTCAACTCTTCATTCTCTCACTTTTCCTTATATTCACACCTGTTTTTCTCTCTGTGGAGCACTAGAGACAAGCCCTCAGGCTTCCTTTGTGTCACTAACTCTCTTTTCAGTTAGATTGTTATTGAAGCCATTTACTGTGTTTCTGATTCTGATTATTATGTCTTTTGATCCTAACAGTTCTGTCCTGTCCTATATTCTGTCTGCTCCCTGAGTGTTTATATCACTGTTATAATTTGTATCTCCTCCTTTCTGTTAATCATATTAAACAATGCTGTCTGTAAGGTATAGCTGGATCTGCAACCTTTGTAGCTCCGAATCCATTGTTTGTTCCTTGTTTGTTTTATGCTGACTCACTGGTGGAGTTCTGTTTCCTCCTGTGATTTTTCAGTGAGCTCATGTTCCTTGTCTCTCTCTGTGGGAATTCCTTAGAGTTTGGCTCTATAATGTGTTACAGACACAATTTGTATTTGCTTCTTCAAGGTGCCAGAGGATATTAGGGGCCCTGGTATTTTTTTAAACTAAATTCCCAACTGGCCATTTGAGTCCGCACAGGTGGAGGCAATCTCACCCAAACCCACCTCTGGGCCAATATGTACATTCTCTAGAGAACTGGTTTTTAATTCTTTCATACAGTCTGAGTTCGAGACAGGCAAGTTTCCTACAATAACCCTTTGGGCGGCAGGAAGGATTTATCACACTTACACTCTAAGAGGGCTGTGTGTTGGGGCAGCCACACCCGCCCTGCTCACGGTGCCTGCAGCCCTGCAGGGGCGCCCCTGGGTGGAAGCCTGCAGGGCCCCTGCTTGTGCAGAGACTTCTCATCGGTGGATTTCTATTCTTTGTCCTCATTCTTGACAACCAAGACATTTTTCTTCTTTTCTTATTACCCTCGTTGCATATTTGACATTATTTTTGTTTGTTTATTTTATCCATCATTTTGGTGTGTGTTGTCTTAGAAAAGAATGTCAGTGTATCTGAAAAGAATGTTAGACCCAAGGTTAGTTTTGTGTTCATGTGGGGGTTTTTTATTTTGTTTTTGGAGGAAAAACTATCAGCTCTGAAACAAGGCAAACCTGGCTCTAATCTCAGCCTCGCCGTTTGCTGGCTCTGTGACCCTGTGTGAGTTCACTGCCGTCTCCACATCCTGGTTCCCGAGAGAGCACCAGATGGACATAACTCACTGTGACAAAATTAAATAAGATTACATTGTGTTGGTGGCTCCTAGAGGCGAAAAATAAAAATTATTCTTTTCCCCTCTAGTACTTTTAAACTATTCATGTGTGTTTGTCTTAGGTCCACAAACTTATTTACGGTCATAAATGTTTGCTAAAATAATGAAAGAACTACTTATCAGGGTATTTGTTTCTTTCTCTAATTTACTGTTCTTAAAACTTTGAATGATTACCTAGATGGGCAATTTGAGCTAGATAAGTAATCTTTCTGTATAAAATTAGAAAACAAAACTTCTCACTTTAAAAGAAATCGTGGGTGAATGAACAAATGCTCTTTAAATGCAAAGGAGTTTTATTATTATCGATTCAAACCAAAGAGTTCCTACTATGGTAGTCATGTAAAGGAGCCCAGGGATATTGGGAAGATTATAGATTTAGGAAGTTTATAGTGCCTCTGTAGAAAATCATTTAAATTAAACATATAATACTTAAGTGAGATTGAATATAAATTAAAGGCTAAAATCTGCATTGTCCTAGAAATGAAGAATCAGGACACACAAGAAAGTGAAATGAAATAGATAATAATGTGAAAATAAGGTCAACATAATTTATGTGAATGTTTTCCTCCACAAGTCAACATAATAGATCAAGGAGTAAATTTTTTATCATAATTTATCACTTTTGTTAGCAATGTATTTGTGATTTCCCCTCAGAGAATGACTTCTCCAGTTGTTTTGGTACCACAGACAGAGAAATTTAATTTTTAAAAAAGAATGTTTTTCTCCTGTGCGGGTCAGTATAAAGTTCCACTTTCAGTATATTACATAAACTTCAAACATTTCTGTCTCCAATCCATATGGTCTAGCTTGACATTGACTACTATACTTAGGTTAATTTTTATTACATACGTAGAAACAGTTATTTTTTATTATAATGAATTTAAGATGAACATTGAATAACTAAAGCCAGAGTAAGTCTTTTAATTTTCTGAGCAGTAAGAAGGGAATAACTGAAATTTACCCATGATACATGCATTGCTGTCCCTAGGCTCCGAGGAGACTGGTAACCATGATGACGAGCCGCTCTGACGAGAGTGAAATGCGGGCTGCCTTCAGTGCTCATTAGCCAGCCACGTAGGTCGTCAGATTGTCTTTGTAGCTTAATATTTCCACTTTTACAATGTCAAAGTTGTTTTCAATGTTTAATTCTTTTAGATGGTACCCGTCCCCTCCTATGTGATAGCCATCTGTGTAGTCTTAAAGAAAATGTTC
The DNA here is from genome assembly GCA_008086735.1 of Cheirogaleus medius. NCBI lineage: Eukaryota > Metazoa > Chordata > Mammalia > Primates > Cheirogaleidae > Cheirogaleus > Cheirogaleus medius. Next base: position 2,828,750 of record VBSM01001124.1, read on the forward strand.
CACATACATTTTAAACTTTTATAAGCATCGTTATGAACATTGGTTTTTGCACTGGGCATTAATTTAGTGATAATCTATTGTTTATAAGATCATTTGCTCCCACATTGAATATTCCCAACTGCTATGGAGGAATGGTTTTATAGTTCCTTCTGTTTCATTTCATTCTAAAATATGGTCGACTCCATTACTTTCCCATGGCTAATATATGGTGGGCTTGGATCTACATAACCAATATTTCAAAGTTGTACAACAAGGGAGAATTTGAGTAAGAATTTGAGGCATTCTTACTTAAAAGCATTACTTTTTAAAATATGGATTAAATAACAGTGTGATTCATTTTGCCTCCTTTATGGGTTTTAACACTATATTCCTAATATATAAGTTTGAAGATTAGTTAAATCTTGAAAATTTGAGGTGTTATTGTGGCTTTCATTTGCGTATGCTTAGTTTTGTATAATTACAGAATATTTTAGATAGATTATTCTAAAAGTCTAAAATGTATTTTGGACATTTTGTTTAAGACTACATCGATCCATAACACATCATTATTTTGTTAATGTGTCTTTATCATTACCTTCATTCCGTGGATGATGGATTTGGAGCCCACGTGTTTTGGTGCCGGTCAGTTCTGTCCATCATTAGTTTGAGAGCTGTGCTAACTCCATGGCACGGGTCCCACTGCCCTCGGTTAGAGTGCCAGAGTCAAGGAGATATTGGCTCTGGTCGGTGCCACAGCCTGACACCTAAGTGACTGTGACCTTGTCTCTTGATGGTCCAGCATCTTCACTGAACTCTGAGATTCAGTGCCTTCCATTATAGGAATTGAATAAAATACCTGTTCTGCCAAATTCAGAGCACTGCTTCAAGAGTCACATAAAATAATATATTCAAATGCACGTTGGACACTGTAAATTGGTATAATACATGAAGATTTATTTTCGCTTGTATTTGAAAAATGTTTTGGAGAAGTAGAAATTCCAGGTAGTTTTAATTAAACCCACTGTGAAATTGGATAATGTAGTTGTAACTTATACTAAATTTATTTCAAATAATATATAACTTCAGTTTGGACTTCTATATAATGATGTCCACATTTCTAGGTGGCATCAATAAAATTGAAGTGACTGTTTATAAAACTGAGTTGAAATGTATCTGCGGTAAGGGGCACGTGCAGAATTCCGATGCTCCTAGACTTTCCTAATGGTTTCGAGGCACGTGCTGCATTACAGACTGTAAGTCTGAGCCATGGTGATTCACAGGAGAGAGATCTGGCTTCTGTCTCAGGGTCTGCCACAACAGCTGTGTGATCCTGGGCACTTCACGTTCTCTAGAATCAGTATCTGTTTTCCTAAAACACGGAATTGGATGTAAGAGGGTACTCTTAGTATAGTATCTATTACTTGTCCCTCACTTATTGTTTCTTCTAAATCTTCTTTAATGGTGGATACTCTATGTGACTGCCTGCAAGAGATGGATGTAACTTTTTCTTCCCTTCCATCTATAAGCACTTTAGTGGCACAAGTCTCAGTCCTTCATGCTTTTCTTTTTCCTTTCTGTACTTGCTTTTTCAATAATGTCACCCATTCTCATAGCTTTAACAGCGACTAAGCCCAGATTCTATATCTTACCCTGCCCTGTTCTCTGAACTTCAGATATATGTAGTGCAACTATCTGTGCAATATCTCTACTGGGAGGACTGGTAGACATTTCAAACTTAAACATGTTTAACCAAAGCATAAGCTTAAACATGTTAGACAAACCAAACTCTTGACTTTACTCCTGAAGTCAGTTCCTGTCACAGTATTATTTCCTATCCCAGTAGAGTAAATGGACATTTCATTTTTTCAGTTGCATAGGAAAAATTCCCTGGAATCTCTCTTTCTTCACTCTTTCATGCCAAGCACAGCTGATCAATTAAAAAAAATCTTGTCAGATCTCTGTCAAAAATATATCCAGGATATATCCACTCCTTCTTCTGGAAAGATGGAATAGAGATGCCTTTCTCTATTTCTCTTATTTAGCATTATTAAAAGCCATGGATGTTATAATTTAAAAAGAATATATGACTGAAAGGAACAGGAAGAAAGGCAAGCTGACTAGGGATTTTAGAATTTGAGTAATGACATGGCAGTGTGTTCTCTGGGTGACTTTTGGCCTCAAATATCCCATATTGATTGTAGGAGAAGCCGGCAACCCAAAAATACCAATAAGCCCAACCGCCTTTCTCTCCAGTAAAAAAAAAAAAAAACCAAACCAAACCAAACCAACCAACAAACAAAAAAAATAAAAAAACAAAAGAAAAAGAAACAAAAACCCAAAAAACATATGCTGCTGAATTCAATTTGCTAAAATTTTTTTGAGGATTTTTACATCTAAATTCATGAGGGATATTTGTCTATAGTTTTCTTTTTTTGTTATGTCCTTTCCTGGCTTTGGTATCAAGGTGATATTGCCTTTGTAGAATGAGTTAGGAAGGATACCATCTTTCTCAATGTTGTGGAATAATTTCTGTAGTACAGGTATGAGATAATATTTGTAGGGTTGGTAAAACTCTGAAGTGTAGCCATCTGGTCAGGGACTTTTCCATTTTGGAAGGTTTTTAATTGCTGCTCCAATTTCTGTGCTTGAGATTGGTCTATTCAGGAATTCTATTACCTCCTGGGTGAACTTAGGGAGGTTGTATGTTTCCAGGAATTTGTCTATTTCCTCCTCATTATGTAGTTTTTGGGCATATAGGTTTTTATAGGAATCAAGAATAATATTTTGTATTTCCATGGTGTCTGTTGTGACTTCTTCTTTTTCATTTCTAATTGAGTTTATTAGAGTCCTTTCCCTTTGAATTCTTGTCAATCTAGCAAGAGGGCTGTCAATTCTGTTTATCTTTTTGAAAAATCGGCCTTTGGTTTGTTGATCTTCCATATAGTTCGTTTGTTCTCAATTTTGCAAGGCTGGTTCAACATATGCAAATCTATAAATGCAAATCGCCTCATAAATAAAAAAGTAAAAACAAAGACCATATGATTCTCGCAATAGATGCATAAAAAGCATTTTACAAAGTCCAGCACACCTTTATGATGAAAACTCTTAACAAAACAGGCAAAAATGGGTCATACCTTAAAATTATCAAGGCCAATTATGATAAACCTATGGCCAATATCATACTGAATGGGTAAAAATTGAAACTATTCCCATGTAGAACTGGAACCAAACAAGGTTGCCCATTATCTCCACTTCTAGTCATCATAGTGAGGGAAGTCCTTGCTAGAGCAATTAGACAAGAGAGGAGAATTAAGGCCATCCAAATGGGGGCAGATGACATCAAACTCTTGCTCTTGGCCAATGATATGATGTGATTATCTAGAAAACCCCAAGGATTCAACCAAGAGACTCCTAGAACTGATAGATGAATTCAGTAAAGTCTCAGGATACAAAACCAATACACACAAATCAGAGGCATTAATATACACCAATAACAGTCAAGTTGAAATTCAAATAAAAAGTGCAATAACTTTTACAATAGCATCAAAGAAAATTAAATATCTAGGAATATATTTAACAAAAGATGTGAGAGACATATACAGGGAGAACTATGAAACACTAAGAAAATAAATTGTAGAAGATGTAAACAGATGGAAAAATCTACCTTGCTCATGGATTGGTAGAATGAACATCATTAAGTGTCCATACTACCTAAAGTGATCTACAGAATTAATGCAATCCCTATCAAAGTACCATCATCATTCTTTACAGATCTAGAAAAAATAATTATATGCTTTGTATGGAAAAAGAGAAGACCTCATATAGCCAAAGCAATCTTAAGTAATAAGAACAAACTGGGAGGCATCAGGCTACCAGATTTCAAGCTGTACTACAAGGCTATAGTAAGTAAAACAGTATGGTAATGGCACAAGAACAGAGTTATAGACCTTTGGAACAGGATTGAGAATCCAGAGATTGAACCATCCACATATGGTAATCTAATCTTTGACAAAGCAGACAAAAATATACATCAAGGAAAAGAATCTCTTTTCCATAAATGGTGCTGGGAAAACTGGATAGCTACATGTGTAATATTAAAACTGGATCCCCACCTCTCACCTCTTACAAAAGTCAATTCAAGATTGATAACAGACTTAAACCTAAGGCAAGAAACCTTAAGAATCCTAGAAGAAGATGTTGGGAAGACCCTTTCCAACATCAACCTAGGCAAAGAATTTTTGAAGAAGACCCCCAAAGCAATCACAGCAGCAACAAAAATAAATAAATGGTACCTAATCAAATTAAAAAGCATTTGAACACCAAGGAAACTATCATTAGAGCGAATAGACAGCCTACAGAATCGGAGAAAATATTTGCTCTCTACACATCTGATAAAGGGCTAATAACAAGAATCTTATGTAGAACTTAAAAAAATCAACAAGAAAAAATCAAACAACTCCATCAATAAGTGGGCAAAGGACATGAACAGAAACTTTTCAAAAGAAGACAGACTAATGGCCAGCAAACATATAAAAAATGCTCAACATCTCTAATCATTAGAGAAATGCAAATCAAAATCAGAATGAGATACCACCTAACCCCAGTGAGATTGGCCTCTATCAAAAATCCCAAAACAACAAATACTGGCAAGGATGTGGAGAGACAGGAACACTCTTACACTGCTGAGGGGACTGCAAATTAGTGCAACCTCTGTGGAAAAGAATTTGGAGATCCCTCAAAGAGCTAAAAATAGAAATACCATTTGGTCCAGCAATAAGCACTATTAGGCATCTACCCAAACAAGCAAAAGACATTCTGTATTAAAGACATCTGCACCCGAATGTTTATGGCAGCACAATTCACTATTGCAAGAATGTGGAAATAACCCAAGTGCCCATCAATTCATGAGGGGATTATTAAAATTTGATATATGTATACAATGGAATATTACTCAATTATAAGAAACAATGGCGATCTAGCACCTTTTATATTTTCCTGGATAGAGCTTGAGCCCATCCTCCGAAGTGAGGAATCACAAGAATGGAAGAATAGGCTCCACATGTACTCGCCATCAAACTAGTACTAACTGATCAACACTATGGTACTCACACACGGTACTAATATTCTCCAGAGATTAGGGGGTTGAAGGGGTAAACTCACAACTAATGGATGCGGTGAACGTTGTGGAGGGGAAGGGCATGCCTCTAACCCTCGCTTGGGTGAGGCAAAGTCATAAAATATAACCAAAATATTTGTACTCTTATAATATCCTGAAATAATAATAATAAAAAAGAAATTGGCAGCTTAGAAAGATAATATACTCTTCCAGAATATATGCTGTACTCCAGCCAAACACAGAAAAATGTTTTTACTCCTACTCCTAACAGCAAAGGCCAAATAGGGAACCGGGACTTTCACTCTCACCAGGCTGCACTGATTCCCACCCGCCCCCTCCCCCGAACATGCTCTGCCAGGGTGGTGCCAGAGAAGGCATAATGATGGGCAGGGACTTTCATGTATACTGAACATGCCAAAACTCAAGCTCCCCAGCCCCTACTCCACTGTGGTATCACTGGAGACCATCTGGTTACCTAAACTTTTTAAACCTATGCAGTGATGACTAGGAACTCATACCCCATTCCACTGGGGATGTGTCAGAGAGCCTTAGTTGATAGTTAGGACTTTCATTTCAGCCCAGTGAGAATGAGCCCCCCACACACCATGGTGTCACCTGGGAGCTCTCAAGGAGCAGTAATGAGGCACTCCTTGTCCTCCCAGCCAGAGGGTATCAGTGGAGCCCTACTGGGGGGCTCATATTCCCACTTATTACCAGCAGAGAAAAGGGAATTCCCACCTTGAATGAGAGGAGATAATTAACAGATGTCACATCTGAAATGACACTGATATGAGAATTACTGAACAAGGATTTAAAGTATCTGTCTTAAAATTACTTCATGGTAATTACAAACATGATTGAAACAAATAAGAAAATGAAAGTCTCAGCAAAAAACAACTGAAAATTTACTGAAAAAAATACAAATAACTGAAATAAAAACTCAATGAACAGGCTCAACAGCAGAATAGAGAGGACAGAGGAAAGAACTGATCAACTTAGGGAGAGAGAGAGAAAACAATAAAAATTACTCATTCTGAAATAGAGAGATGTTGAGAAAAGAGAAATTGACAGAATCCTAGAGACCCTCGGAACTATGACAAAAAAAATCGAAGTTTATGTCATCAGAGTCCCAGGAGAAGAAATACAGGTGAGAGCTCAAAGAATACTTCAAGAGATGATGGCTGAATACTTTCAAAATTTTGCAAAAGACTTATATATTCAAAAAATTTACATATTCAAAAAATGGCACAAATCTCAGAAAGGAAAAACTCAAAAAAATTTATGGCAATCACAACATAATCAAATGCTGAGAAAAAAAAGACAATTAAAAAAAATCCTTCAAAAGCAGCAAAAGAAACCACCACCAATAGGAGATAGGAGAGAAACAATCCAAACGACAGTGTAGTTTCCCCAGAAACAATGAAGGTTAGAAGGAAGTGGCACAATATTTTTTAATTGGTGGAAGGAAAGAACTGTCAACCCAGAAAATTATATCTGCCAAAAATCCTTTAAGAATCAAGGGGAAATCAAGACATTATTAAATATAAGAAAACTAAGAAAATTAGTTGCCAACAGACCTACCTTAAAGGAAGGGCCACAAAGATCTCTCACAGCAGAAAGAAAATGATTAATGAAGGAATCCTGAAACATCACAAATGAAGAAAAAATAGTAAAAAGAGTAAAAATATGGGTAAATACAATACATTTTTTTTCTCCTCTTGGGTTATCTAAAGGATGGTTGTGTTAATGGAAAATAAACCAAAATCTGTAAAATAATTTTAAGAGGTTTATTTGAGCCAAATTTAGGACCATGACCTGGAGCCACACCCAAAAATCCTTGAGCAAGTGGACTCGTTGAGACTGGGTTACAGTTTGATTTTATATATTTCAGGGAGACAGGGGTTACGGGTGAAGTCATAAATCAATACGTGGGAGGTATACTCAGTTTGGCCTGAAAAGGTGGGCCATCTTGAAGCAGCGGGCTTACAGGTGATAGGGTGGGTCTAAATATTCTTTGATTTGTTGGTTAAAGACATGAAGCTTTGTCTAAAGACTTGGAATGTTTTTTTTTGTTGTTGTTGTTTTTTAATTTTTTTTTATTTCATCTTGTAATGGGGGTACAAATATTGTTTGGGTTACATACATTGCCCCTCCCCCCCTCCCCCCCACATGCCAGCGCTTCAAGCGAGTCCAATCCCCAGGTGGTGCGGATGGCACATATTATGTAACTCTACACTACTTCCCCCCTCCCGCCTGCCCTCCATCCAACATAAGATTTTTTTTTTTTTTTTACATGTTGGATACCTTGTATAGCTTTGCCTCTCCCTATGAAGGGTTAGAGGTAAGCCCTTCCCCCCCACAATGCTCGCCACAGACTTGGAATGTTTTAAGATAAGGAGGTCTGTTAATCAGAGACAATCCCCAGGGACATAGATTTGTTGTGTAAATTGAGGACTTGCAGGTTTGTCCTGCATACCCTCAGGCCTGTTAATGGGTTACAAAGGATGTCTCCAAGAAGTCAGAGGCGGGTGATGAGGCATGTCTGACCTCCCTCCTCCTGGCAGGTAATTTAATTTTAGGATGTCCCTTTGGCCAGGAGGGGGTCCAATCAGTCAGCCATAGGGGGGAGCCTTAAGATCTTATTTTAGTTCGCAGTTGATAATTCACATAAAAGTATAATAGACATAATATTATGTAATGTGGTTTTCAATGTGCATAGAGAACATATTTAAGTCACTGATAAAGTATAGTGGACAAAGGAACATTTAAATAGACATAAGGTTTCTATACTTCTCTTGGACTGGTAAAATGTTGACACCAATAGACAGTGAAAAAAATATATATATAGTAATGCCTGCAGCACAACCACTAAAAATGCTATGCACTCAAAAGTAGTATAGATAACCGTGGAGAAGAAGGAAAGACTTCCTCTATGTCCCAGAAGTTTCCCTGAAAGATTAACTCATAATAAGGCAGATTAATAAGAGAAAGAGATTACAAATGTATTTACCATGTGCATGAGGAGAATCACAGAATGATTACCAAGTATTTCAGTGGGCTCCAGAAATTTATATACTCTCATTTTAGAAAGGTGGGGAAGATGAGGAATATAGATAATTCTGCTGAGGGGCAATACATGAATATTAGGGAGGATGAATAGATACTTGGGAGAATGAATGGATGGCAGAAGCAGATTGACTTATAAATGATTCTCTTTGTAAATTAAATTTGCCTCAGAGAGATATTATTTTTAAAATGGATTCGGCCAGGTCTGGTTGCATTCTTGATCTTCCTTCTTGCAATGGAAATCAATGAAACAGAAAACTACTTCTTTGGAAATATCAACAAAATTGACAACCCTCTAGGAAGACTGACAAACGACTGAAGGTAGAAATTACTAATATTAGGTATAAAACAGGGGTATTATTCTAAACCCTACACAGGCATCAAAATGAAAATAAGGGAATATTATGAGCAACTCTACATGCATAGGTTTAACAAATTAGCTAAAATGGACCAATTCTTTAAATAGCACAAGGTACTACAACTCATTCAATGTGAAATAGATTATTTGATTTCCCCTATAAATATTGAGGAAATTGAGTTTGCAATGAATGAATTTCCAAGAAAGAAAAGAAATCTCCAGGCCCAGGAGGCTTTGTTGGAGAATTCTACCAAATATTTAATTGTGCAACATGACCAAGTAGAGATTTTTTTCTAGGTATGTAAGACTGTTTTAATATTTGAAAAATCAATCAATGTAATCAATTAATGATAAAAAGATAAAAACTCTAAGAAAACCAGTGATAGAGAAGAACTTCTGCAATTCTTTAAAGAGCATCTACAAAAATCCATAGCTAACACTAAATTAACACTGAAAGACTGCATGCTTTCTCCCTCCTTTTGGGAGCAGGCAAGGATTACTATTCACACTACTGCTATTCTGCATGATATTGGAGGTAATAGCCAGGGCAGTAAGTCAAGACAAGGAAATAAAAGACATAAAAAGATCAGAAAGGAAGAAATACAATTGTTCCTTTCTGCAGATGACAATATTGTCTATATAACATATATCTATATCTAGCCATCCCTCTTCATTTCCATTGATGACACCCTGCCCGAGCCACCAACACCTGTCCCTGGATTATCACAATAGCCTCCAAATTAGTCCCCCCAGTTTTATCATTGCCCTTCCCCCATTACTCTCCAACAGTCTGTTCTCCACACAGGAGTCAACATGTCCTTTGAGAAGATTAGCCAGACCCAATCATCTCTGTGTTCAAATTCCTACCATGGTGCTCTAAGTCACACAGCATGCAGTTGGCCACCAAGACCCAATGTTGGACAGCTCCTCTTGCCCTTACCTCTCTGGTATTATCTTCTCCTATTAATAGTTTCTTCATCTCTCCCTGGATTGAGCCTCTGTGGCCTTACCATTTTCTGAGTATACTAGGGCCTTTTGCACTGATGGTCCTCACTCCCTAGAGCACCTTTCATCCAAGGTGTCTGCACGACTTGTTACTACCTCACCAAAACTAGACTGCACTGAAATGTTATCAGCTCAAAAAGGCCATCTTTTCTTCCCATTTTATTGCGATGCTCTGGGATTATTTTTTCCTAGGTCACTTATTGTGATTATTCTCTCCCAACTAGAATGTGAGCACCTAACAAGCAGGAATTTTTTAAATCAATTTGTGTTCTGTTGTATCTATAGCATGTAGAACAATGCCTGGTATTTAACAGCTACTCAACTGATATTTGAAATATTCAATGTTTCTGACAAAAAAGAAAAATCCTCTCATTTCTCCTGGGTTTGAATTCTGCATTTAAACTACATTGAATTTTTATCCTTTCTTCTTCCTTTTCCAAAAGTTCATTACCTCACTCATTGTTTTTTGCCCTTAACATGACTATAAGACCTTTAATTTTATACTCATTTTCACATCTTTTTCCTTGCCCCTTATATTGTTGCTAAAGAGTGTTTACAACTATTCATCCAAGGACCACAGCAGGTAAGTGGTGCTACCTCACAAAGAAATATGGTGATTATATACACTTAGGTGTTATTTTTAGGTCAACTATGAAGATAGGATAATCTTCATGGAAATCAATCACTTAAGGCTCAGTACATGTAGTGAAACTCAGTAGTTTGAATAAAATCTATTAATATAAACAAAGTCAAAGAGAGGCATAAAGCAAATGAGAGATGTGAAAAACAAAGAGAAAAACAAAACCACCTTGTGGAAACTGGTAAAAATTTGATGGGATGAGAGATAACTCGTCAGAGAAAGCTAAAATCAGACTGTCTGACCAGGGGTTAGGGAGACAATGCAACATGGTTAGATCCCTGACTTCAAATAGTGAAAAGCCTCAAGAATTTGAAGTCCAGGTTTCTTCCGAAGTCCTGGATTCAGGGATGAGCTAAAGATAGAGAGACTGAACTGAACCTCTATCCAAAGTTTCAAACAGCTGGATCTCCTGCCACAGCTGACAGTCCGGATTCCCCAGTGTCTGGCCCTGACAGTCGACAACCCAAAATAAGCAACCGAGGCAAAGATCTCGATCAATGGAGGTAACTCAAAGTTTGAGGACATGCCAGGAAAATCACAAACCACACGTGTATCTGTGACTTTTCCAGAAGTGGGATTTGGGAACTCAGTTTTAGAAACGGGATAGGGCATACAGAGAAAACAAAGAAGAGGGGGGTGGGCAGTCAGATTTCCTAGGCTGCATTATTGTGAGGCCCAGGAAATCTATATTTTGCATAAAATAAAGTGAATGTTAGAAGAGAAAAATGGAGTGAAGGAAGCATAAATTATGTAGATGTACCACAGTAGGTAGAAGAATGTCTCTGTTCTGTACCTGAGAAGATAAGTTATAATCAACATTATCAATGTGGAAGCAAACAGACTTTACTTTTAGGAGCTAGATTTAGCCTACATGCCTAGAATTACAATTTGCATGTCCTTATTTATGGGAGGCCAGCAAATAATTACCTTATGCATGGTCTGTGTGGGCAGTCCTTGTAGATGCCTAAGGCCTCTTCCCCCTTTCCCTTCTAACTAAGGATCTGACTAATGCATGATGTTATTAGTTGCTATGCATTTGGAAGGGGGTGTTGCATCACTCACGCTCCAGGCTTGAACTTCCCTTTGCATAATGACTTGAGGGGTGGTCCTGAGATTTTTTTTTTTTTATTTTCCTTTACAAGGAAATATACATATTTGCTTTTGGTGTGAGTGAATTCAATGTTCTGGTAATGTGGTCCTGGTGAGGCTGTGGTGAGGCATTGCACTGAAAGTAAAGGGATTAAAAATGTGGGATGAATGGTGAGATGTCCCAGGTACCATCCCTCACCATTATTCCTCTCCCAGAATACAGCAGCTAGGTTTGTAAGTCCTTGGCAGGTAAATGGAAGCTGCCTTTCAGAAAAAAATAAAAATAATTAAAATAAAAGACAATCTCAAGAGAAAACCTTTCCAAGTATTGACTGGAAGTTTCTCAAGCTACTCAGACTGCATCTATAAGTTGCACCAATTAAAAGTCTGGCTATGCATTACATAGATAGCTGCCACTATTATTTTTACGCCATGCATGAATGAGCAATGATCACGAGTAAACAAACTGAAGAAGTCAATTAAGAAAAAGCAGCCTTGGAGCCAGGAAAGAAATCCTGCGCAGAGAAGATGTGATACACATTCCCAGGAAAGACATGAATAGAAGTCTCGGAGTGACGACTGTGCAGCATGCCAAGAACTCAATTAGCCGGTATTGGAACAGGAGGATGTATGAGTCCAGGAGAGTGGTATATTAAAATGAATAGAAGATCAAATAATCATATGATTGAAAATGTTATGTGTTCGATTTTACTGGGAGGAGTTTTCCCATTTTGTGAAAACTGATTTCATGGTAGGTATATAGAAAGCTAGGAAAATTTTAAAAGGCATTTCTGAAATTAAAGAAATGCTAAGTATTGTATAAGATTGAAATGTAATTATATTATACTCATTGGCTCAGGTGTGAATATTTCAAAAGAATTATTATGCAAACATTGAATACTGACTCACTAAAATTATAATTATCTCTACAGGTGAAAAAGGGGTAGTAGAAGTATGTGTGCAGCATCATTTATGATGAATCAATCTCTTTTTGTAATAGAGATACTATCTTACAATGGAAGATCAAGAAATCACAAGATAAGCATATTATTTAGAAATGTGAAATGAATCATAAGAAATGGAACAAGAAAATGGTACAAGAGTTGCATCTGGGCAGGGGAAGTCTAAGGGGGGATAAGTGCAGAAAGAGATTTTTTTGTTGTTAGTACACGACTTGTAGAACTATTAGACTTTTAACCCTATATGTACACATTACTTTAAACAAACATATACAAAAACTAACTATTAAAGAAAAGCCTAATTATGTGAAAGAAAGGTCACTCTGAGTCTATTGGTTAAAAAATGAGGGAGACATTTGAGTCAAAGGGACCACACTGAAGATGCAATGAGAGTGTCAGAATAAGGTGGTAGTTAGGAGAGAACTGGACAAGTGCTTCAAGTCCAGTTGTCACTTTCTATTCTTCTCTGACTCAAGTGCATTTACAATATGGTGTCTGGCATGCAGGAAGTCTTCACTAAATTTAATTTTCCCCATTAAAAAATGCACTTTATTTTTTAGAATAGTTTTAGATTTACAGAAAAATGGCAAAGATCATTCAGAGAGGTACCACACACCCAGGTACCCCTATTGCTAACATCTTACATTAGTATGGTATGTTAGTTACAGTGAATGAACAAATTCTGATATGTAACCTCCAACTAAAGCCCTTAGTGTGTTCAGTGTTCCTTAGTTTCCAGCTGTTGTCGAGGTTCCCACCCAGAACACCACATCATATTTAGTCCCCATGTCTCCTTAGGCACCTCTTGGCTGTGACAGCTTCACAGACTTCCCTTGTTTTTGATGATCTTACCAGTTTTGAGGAGTACTGGTCAGGTGTTTGTGAGATACTATTTGTTTTTGTCTGATGTTTTTCTCATGGTGAGAATGAAGTTATATGTTTTGGGGAGGAATATCTCAGAGGTAAACTTCCAATTTAGTCACATCATGTCAACAGTAAATGCAATCATTGTGACTGTCGATGTTGACCAGGATGACCTGGCTTAGGTAACATTTGTCAGGTTTTCCACTCTGACGTTATTCTCCGCCCTGCCCCCAGGCTTTGCATGCTGCACTTCCTGGAGGGAAGTCACTGTGCACATCCCATGCTTAAGGAGTGGGAAGTCACACTTCGCCCCTTGAGTACAGAGTATTTATATCAATTATTTGTAATTCCTCTGCATTAGAAAAGTATCTATTCTCTCTCATTTACTTATTTATTCAATTATTCATTTATATCAGTGAGGACTCATGGATATTTATACATGGAGTTACATTCCAAGACCACTTTATTATATTTTTCAAATGGTTCCAACATTGGTGATTAGCAGCTCTTTCAGTTGGTTTCTGTGCCCCTTTGATGTACCCTAGCAAAGTGGAGTTTTGGGGAGCACTTCCTGACACTACAAAAGGCTTCAGGCTCATCTTGTACATTTCCTGTCCTAGAACTACTTTCAGACATTTTCCCAAGGAGCTTTGGCTCATTTATTGGAAAATGGTATTAGAAACTAAGAATTCTGGGGCTAGTTGTGCTGGTGGCTACCTGGAGTGTGTTTTCATCATATTACCTTGCATAAGAGATGATGAACCAGACACAAGTCAAGAGAAAGAAACCAGAGAAAGGTTTAAAGTCTTGTTAGTCACAGCTTTCTGGAAAGCGCCACAGAAGGCCACTCAAAGGAAGCATCAGGGCCAGCCACAGGCAGAGGGAGGGCAATCTCTGGGCAGAGTCTTTACTGTGGTTTCCGTGGGAGGATATAGGCATGGCAAGGCAAGGGGGCTGGTTAAGATTGGCTCATTTGAATAATTTCAATGTCACTCTGGGGTATAGGGACTTTCCTTAGTTTTCTAGTGACTGACCCTGGAGTGATTAAGGCAGAGGGATCGTGTGAGAGCCCAGGAAGGGAGGTCGTTGGAAGCATGGACTTACTGGCTGCTCAAAAAGTCAAACCAACTAGCCTTTGGCCAGGACTTCAAAATCGGGTCAAAACAGTGTTTTTAAAAACTATATTATGGGATGCCATTTCTTTTAGGCCCTCTCAGCTGAAAGAGCAAGGATATACGTACATATATAAGTATGTATATGTTTTGAATGAATTTTTGTATGTGGTGTGAGGAAAGTGTTCAAATACATTATCACGCATGTGAATTGCCAGTTGTCGCAGTACCATTTAAAGAGACAGCTACATACACAGCTATAGAGACAGCTATATATACTGATACACTTACGTGTGTATGTATTTATACAGTTATACACTGCCTCACGCGTTTTGGTCAAGGATGAACAGCATATATGAAGTTGTTCTCATAGGATTATAATGGAGCAAAAACATGCCTACTGCCTGGTGACGTCTTGGTGATCATGACCCTGTGTAGGCCTAGGCCAATGTGTGTGTTTGTGTCTTAGCTTCTAACAAGAAAGTGTAAAATTTAAAAAAAGTTAAAAATAAAAAAGCTTATAGAATAAAGATATTAAAAGAGAAAATATTTTTATACTGCTATACAATGTGTTTGTGTTTTAAGTTGTGTTATTACAAAAAAGTCAAAATGTTGAAAAACATTTAAAAGTTTATAAAGTAAAAAAATTAAAGTAAGCTAAGGTTAATTTATTACTAAAAAAAGAAATAATTTTTAATAAATTTAGTGTAGCCTAAGTGCCCAGTGTTTATGAAGTCATTATAAACAATAATGCAGCAGTGTCCGAGGCCTTCACATTCACTCACCACTCACTCACTGACTCCCAGGGCACTTCTGGTCCTGCAAGATCAAAAATACTATGGAAAAAAATAATACGACAGTAAAATATAATACAAAATTTGAAAACTATACAGTATAACAATGATTTACATAGCATTTGCATTGTATTAAGTATTATAAGTAATCTAGAGATAATTTAAAGTTTACAGGGAGATGTCCATAGGTTCTATGTGAATACTACACCATCTTATATATGGGACTTGAATTTCTAAAGATTTTGGTATCTGAAGGGGGTCCTGGAACCCACCCCTCACGGATACTGTGGGACATATACACACACACCAACACACACACACACACACACACACATACAGATAGATATCTCTATGCATATATAGAGAGATCTACATAAAATTTCCCACCCACAATAAAGATCTTACTAAAAGCAAAAATCAAGGTTAATGATTAATACTACTATAATTCCCCTCTAAATCAGCTGTATGACAAAAGTGACTATCACAACCATTATTTTATAATAATCTAAATTTACAAGCCAATTCCATTAAATAAAATATTGAACATTGCAGAAATACAAACACAATAATGATTATTATTAATATCAATATTTACAAATGGTACGATCTAGTTTGAAAACTGGATTATTAAAAACAGTGTTAAAGGAAATAATAGACACTAATATAAATATTCAAATATATTTTCATCTAATAATTCAAGCATATTCTAGGACAAAAAACTTACTCAAGTGTTTTTTTTTGTAATATCCCATGAGGTCTTGTGGGGACAATATATTCAAGCACAATTCCTTAGGTGATTAAAATTTAGTGAAACTTTGTTTCACACAGCCTTTTAGATATATCTTTGTCTAAATCAATTAGAGGTCCCATGGAGAATTTTCAGTTAAAGAAACAGTAGATTAGACAAAAGGAAATAGAGATGTTTAATACTGGACTTCTCAGAGCCATTTCTGTCTTAGTAAGAATTAAGAAATAGGAGGCAGAACAGAGCAGGGGGGGAGCACATGGGCAGGGCTCCAGGTACCTGCACTTTAGTCCAGAGGAGTCACCACAGAATGGACTTTGTCAAGGCATTTAGCATTACTGTGCCTCTGTTTACATGACAGATGTCATTTGCAAGAATAAAACTATAGAGATTGACATTTCGGGTATTTTTTAAATGCTGAGGAAAACAAAAGTGGAATTATGCGATTCTCAACTCTCTGCAAAACTGGACAGGGAATATTTAAATTTCACAGAGTCCCCATCGTCTACTACACCTGTAGCAAGAGAAGCAGCAGCCTTGGAGCTTGCCAAGGAAACGAACCAGAGGGGATAGAGTAAGATACCCCAGAAGTCCTATAGAGATGATTTTTAAAAAAAAAAAAAAACATAAGAAACAGATATTTTTTATAAATTATGCTCCTTAATTACTTAGGTTTCTGTAAAATTATCTAGAAAGGTGAGTTTAATGCCTAAGCCTTCCCAGAAGGAATGCTATTACTTCCTTAGGACCAAGGGCTGCTAAATTTTAAAGGGCATTGCTTATTTAAAATAGCTTCAAAAAATAAAATACTTAGGAATAAATTTAACAAGAGTGCAAAATATATACTCTACAAACTAAAAAAAGTGAGTGAAAGAAATTAAAGAAGACAAATAGATTGAAAGACGTCCTATTTTCATGGATTAAAAGACTTAATATTGTTAACATAATAATGATCCCCAAATTGATCTACATATCAATCCCTATTAAAATCCCGGCAAATTCCTTTGGAGGAATAGACAAGGTGATCCTAAAATTCATATGAAAGTGCAAGTAACCTAGAATAGCAACTGCAAGGATACTCAGAGTCTGGGCTTTCTGTTTCACTGAGATGTCTGTTTGTTGTTTTTTATTTTTTGTTTGCTTTTGACTCAATAAAGTGTTTCACATTGTTTAAAATAAGAAAGAAAAAGAAGGAAAGAGTTTGAGGGTTCACATTTCCTGATATCAAAACTTACTATGAATAGCCAGTAATCTAGACAGTGTAGTACTGACATAAGGGTAGACATACAAATCAATGATACAGAATTGAGAATTCAGAAATTTCGGCAAAGGTGCCGAAACCAATGGGGAAAGATGGGTCTTTTCACTAAATGGTACTGCGACAACTGGATATTCACATGCATAATAATGGATTTGGACATATTCCTCACACCACATACAAAAATTAATTCAAAATGAATTGAAAATTTAAGAGCTAAACCTATTAGAAGAAAACATAGGTGTAAGACATTCTCATGTACAAAGGCAATGGCTTTGTACATGTGACACCGAAAGTGCAGGCAATAAAAATAAAATAGATAAGTGTACATCATCAAAACTAAAAACTTCTGTGCTTCAAAGAACACCATCAATAATGTACAAAGATACCACATAAAATGGGAGAATATTTTTACAAATCATAGATTTCACATGAGCTTTGTATCTAGAATGAGTAAGAAAAAAATCTTGTGACTCAATAATAAATGAGCAATCAAAAATAGCCAAATAATTTGAACAGACATTTCTCTAAAGAAGATATATAGGTGGCCAATAAGCAAATTAAAAAATGCCATCAAGGAAAGGCATATAGTGTAGTTTTCTACACGTCGATGAGTTAAACTTTGTATCTATTAGGATAGTTATTATCAACAAGACAAATGATAAGGATTAGTGAGGATATGGAGAAACTGAAATACTCATTCACTATTAGTGGGAGGATAAAATGGTGTAGCCACATTGTAAATCTAACAATTCCCAATTTTACTACTTGGTATTATACTCAAGAGCAATAAACACTATGTCCACAAAAAATATTTGCATACAAATTTTCACAGCAACTTTATTCATAATAGCCAAATAATAGAAACAACTCTAATGTACATCAATGAAGGAATGCATACATAAACTGTGGTATACTTGTGCAGTGGAGTGTTATTTGATAATTTAAAAATGAGTATTGATAAATGCTACAGCATGAATGACCTTGAAAACATCATGGTAACAGGCCAGACACAAAGGACCACATATGGTGTGGTTCCATTTATGTGAAATTTCCACAGTAGGTAAATCTATAGAGACTAACTTAGATTAGTGGATGCCTACAGCTGGGATGAAGGATAGTGGCTGACAGGTATGGGGTTACTTTTTTGAGAAATCAGAGTGAGTTCTAAAATTGATTGTGGTGATGGATGTACAACTCTGTGACTGTACTAAAAGCCATTGAATTGTGCACTTTAGATGGATGAATTTCATGGTACATGAATTATATCTCAATAAAACTGTTTTTAAAAAGAAAAAACCTGTGTATAGTAACATATTTATATTTTTATACATAACCATCAGTCTCCTTATTAAGCAAAGGATGAGTGTATATTAATGTTTCCAACTAATTTTCTTTTCCTCATGGATCAATCTAGCCTCCTCTTCTTGCTGATATATAAATTTCTCTACAACAGTAAGAAACCTGGCTTCCCTGACATCTGCCGTTCATTTACTTGTTTAATTTCAATATACATGTATAGAAGTATTGGAATTATTAACCCATACTCTCATGGAAAACAACATTATTGACTAGAACACAGTGCCATGTGTAGTTCCTTTAGCCTTCAGCCTTTGGTCTTACAGACTCCATTCATTTCCACAGTTACTTAGCTCAGCACATCTTCCTCCTCCCCCATTGGTGACCTTGAAACATACATTTGTAATGCAGTTCAATTGTCTTCTCACAGACTGCATTTCTTCTTTTGATCTAAATGATTTTTAAAAGTTTACATACATGAAGGTTTACTCTCTGTTCTCTGAAGTTTGATGGGTTTTGACAACACATAATGTGATGTAATCAGTATTATAATATCATAAAGAATAGTTTCATTGTCCTAAAAATGCCCTATGCTTCACCTGTTCAACCTTTTCTCCTCTCCTGAAGCCCTAGAAGCCACTAATCATTTCAACTTCTCTATAATTTTATCTTTCCAGAATGTCATATAAGGCTAATCAGATTATGTAGCCTTTTTAGACTGGTTCCTTTCACCTAGCAATATACATTTGTGGTTTCTCTATGTTTCCATTTTCAAGATTTTACTTTTTAAAGCAGTTTTAGCTTCACAAAAAAAAATTTAAAGGAAGATAAGGAGATTCTCCAGTATTTCCTGTCCCCATACACATACAGACTCCCATATTATCAACATCCCCATTACAGATGCACATTTGTTATAATTGACAAACCTATGTTGGCACATCATCTGTACGTCATTTTGCAGCTTGAAAGTTCATTTTTTAAATGGTTCGCTGTATGGATATACCACAGTTTGTTTATCCATTCACCTATTAAAGAACATCTTGGTTGGTCACTTGTAGTTACAGATGATAACGGACACAATGACTATAAATATCTGCATGCAGGCAGGAGTACAATTCCTGGATCATATGCTAAGACTAGATTTAGCTTTGTAAAAAGCTGTCAAACTCACTTTTGCATACTCACCAATAAAGAATGGGAATTACCCTTGACCAGCATTCTCTGATCAAATACCAGTATTTGGTGTTGTCAAAGTTTTCAATTTTAGCCCTTCTAATAAGTGTACAATGTTATCTCATTGTTGTCTTAATTTGCAATTCCCTAATGATAAATGATATTGAGCATCTCTTCATCTGCTTACCTGCCATTTGTATATCTTTTTTGGTACAGTGTTCAATATTTTGGTCATTTTTCAATTGGGTTCTTTGTTTTCTTATTGAGTGTTATGAGTTCTTTGTGTATTTTGGATACAAATCCTTTATCAGATATATGATTTACAAATATTTTCCTCCAGTTTGTGGCTTGTGTTTTCATTCTCTTAATGGGATATATTTCACAAAGCAGAAGTTTCTAATTTTAATATATCCTAAATAATCAACATTTTTATGGACTATGCTTTTAGTGTTGTATCTAAAAACTTACTGCCAAACACAAAGTCACATGGATTATCTCCTATGTTTTATTCTAGAATTTTTATAATATTGCATTTTTTTGTTTTAGTTCTATGATCTGTTTTGTGATAATTTTTGTGAAGGGTGTAACATCTATGTCTAGATACCTTTTTCTCATATTGATATCCAATTGCTCTAGCACCTTTTATTACACAGAATATCCTTTCTTTTCTCCTTTGATTTACCTTTGTTTTTTGGTCAAATATCAGTTTATTCTATTTTTTGGTTGTTATTTTTTTCATTTTTTTGGCTCTCTGTTCTGTTCAATTCATCTTCTGTTCTATTTGTTCATTCTTTAAAAAATATCATGCTTGCTCCATTACTGTAACTTTATAATTAAGTCCTGAGTCAAGCATCCTGAGTCCTCCAACTTTGTTCGTCTTCTTCAATATTTTGTTGGATACTATAGGTCTTTTGGCTTTCCATTTAAATCTTAGAATCAATTTGTTGATATACACAAATAGCTTGCTGGTATTTTTGTTGGGATTTCATTAATTCCATGTATCAAGTTGGGAGGAATTGACATATCAAAAATATTGAGTCTTCCAATCCATGAATATGGAATATCTCTCCATTTATTTTGATCAGCTTTGATGTTTTTCTCCAGATTTTTTAGTTTTCATATATAAATCCTATAGTCATTTCATGTGAATTATAGCAACATATTTTCCTTCCAGTGTGTGCTATTATAAGTGGTATTGTGCTTTTAATTTCAAATTCCAATTTCTCATTGCTGATGTATAGGAAAGCAATTGACTTTTGTATATTAACCTTGTATTAATGTGACCCGTTGTTATAAGTACTTATTAGTGCAGGAGATTTTGTTGATTCTTTCGGATTTTCTACATAGACACAGAACAAAGCAAGTTTTCTTTCTTTCTCTCCAATCTTTAAGCCTTTTGTTTCATATTCTTGTCATATTGCACTAGCTAGGACTTCAAGTAGGGCAATGAAGAATAGTGTGGTAAGCAGGGTCATCTTTACCTAGTTCCTAATCCCAGAGAGGAAACATTAAGTTTCTTACAATTGTCTCCCTGTTTACTAACTTGCACTGTATATTTGTGGGGGTTTTTTAAAGGATTTTTGTTTGCTTTTTTTGTTTTTTTCCCTACTTCTCCATCTCTTCTGAGGCCTGTTGAAACAGAAAGGATAGCAGGAAACAGAGAAACCTTGGTTTCCCTCATAATTTGAACCTTAGTCAAGTTAACCAAATTCCTTTACATTTCAGGTTTTTCAACTCTAAATTACAAAAGAATATTTCCTTTGCCAGTGAGCTGTTATGATGATTATTTGGAAAAATGTTTAAACAGCTCTTTATTCATTTGACACCTTAATACCTCACTTTGATTTAGGCCCTTGATAAACAGTTGGGATATAACTGTGAGCAAGGCACAAGATCAGCTTTTAGAAACCTACTGAGGAAGAAAGAGTCAAGGGCACAGTCTCTTTCAATAAATGATCATAGGTGCTTTGAGAGCTGTAAGTGCACATAGTAGATTTTTAATAATTAAAAGCTATCATCTTTGTTATTAGTTATTTTTCAAATTTAGTCTCTCTTCTTCAATTGTCACAAAGAGCTAAAGACATTCCATATATCTTTTTCCACATAATTTGTTTCTACCACAGAAAATCAGTACAATTTTCCAATTGATAATTTCTCTAGTTCTGCATTTTTTCCACTTCTTCCTAACACTTTCACATATATATTTCAAGAATTTCTACATCTGGGGGTAGAAATGACAACATTTTTTTGGTAATGTTCATTTCCTTCCCACATAGTTCATATTCCAGAGAGCAGATGTTATAATAATTATATAATATTTTTCTAAAAAGAATACTAAGTATTTAAAACAAGCCTTTTTTTATAACATTAATGCTGATTATTTAGGTGTGCAACATCTTCATAAAGTCCAATTATTATTCTTTGGCTCAATCCTTTACATTTTATAAAGAATAGGAATATTAAAGAAAAACATTTTACATATGTGAGTGTATAGGAGCACCAGTCTGGATTTGTGTTTTAAAAAATAAAATAACTGGCAATACATTGGTTTCCCAAAGGACAGTGCATTGTTACCAAGCAATAATCTTTACTGCACTAATGATGTGTTAACTGAACACAATTTCAGATGAGCTTCCAGGTATTGTCTGATTTGAAACAGTTCACTTTTTTGCTTTTTCCATCTTTTTGGGGTCGGAAGGGGACGGAGTGACAGAGGTACCACAAACATAAACAACTGGAAGAACGTTAACAAGGTGCCAGACTGAGAACAATTGTTTGCCCCTTTATGTTTCCTGCTGCCTACAGTCACCAATTTAAAATTTTGATTATATAACGTGAAATAATTTGTTGTGCTTATTTCTCCTAACTTTCTTAAAAGTAAGCTAATGAAGCAACAGTGTATGGAGGTGCTTGCTGGGGTGGGCATGTGCCCCATTGTTTAAAATCATTAAAATTAGTGCTGTTTCTGAGATTTCTGGCAGATTATGCTGACTCTTGAATCTCTCCAAACTCCTTTCTGGATCAGCAATTTTGAATTTGATTTGGAACATGTTCTAAATATTCTCCACCAAGAACTGGGCAGCAGACTTGTAGACAACTGAGTAAAGAAAAGCACAGTAAAAACCGTTGAGGACCCTGATGTGCTTGCTGTTACCCTAATAGGAAAGCAGCATTTCAGTGCACATTTAGCTACTGAACCACGGTTACTGAGTTTTCCTCATGACTAATGATTAATATGCAGGATATTCTACAAAATTTAGATGATGCCATTTGCTAATTAAAATGCATTTGCTCTGACTGAAATCTGTATTTTAAGACAAATGATTATGGATCGTCTCTGCTGACTGCACGGTTGGTTTTGGTAGTATTTTAAGAAATCAAGTATTTATTCCTTATAGAAAAGGATTAAAGAAAGTAGTTTCTGTCATCCAAGAACTTTAGTTTAGTTGGACGGGCAGTTTTATAAAAGTAGTTTGCCTACTACTGTTAGAAGATTAAAGGTCACTAATTCACCCATCCCTGTATCTGAGTCTTCCAGTATTTGAGCTACTCTACGGTGTAAATATTTAAATATAAGGTAGATAAATATGAATTATATATTTAAGTGATTATTATTTAAAAATTCCTGTCTAGAATAATAGATTTTGTGTGTGTTTTAATATTAAGTTTCTACTATATGCCAGGGCCCTTGACAAATATTAATCCTTAAAAAATGTTATTATATATTACTTATCAGCATTTTATAAATTTGGAAACAGAGACTCACGGGGCTTAAGTAACTTGCCAACATATTTAGTTCAGAATATCTGAGTCATTGATATATTCTCTGACTTTAATTCCAATATTGTTTGCAATGTTCAACTTCCTATTAATGAATTCTTTAATAGTAAACAATCAACTATTAATTAATTTAAAAGATTATACAGCCCTCAATAAAAGGACATTTCTAATAAATATTTGTTTATTTTAGATTAGATTTTGTGTATCTATAATACACATGTTCAACTTTCTTTTTCTTTTGTACATGCAGGAATGTTTATATGCATAGGTTTTGCAATATAAATTCTATAAAACTATCTTCCCATACTTGTGGTTTCACATGTGGGGGTAATGCAACAGTAGGCTCACAAATAAAAACATAAGATTTTATGGTATTATTTAATATAAGTAGTTTGTTTTATATTTCAAGTTCCTTTGCATAAATTTTAGTACACATACAAACTTAGATGTATGTGTATTATATAATACACATACATGTGTATTATATACTTATGTGTATAATATAATACATATATAATAGGTATTATATACCTATGTGTATTTACACATAGGTATATAATACACAAAGGTATATAATTTTAATGCTTCTTTGAAAACATGATTTGATGACAGATTATAAAAGTACAATAAGTATTTTTCAAATAGATTAAAATACTTATCACATTGTCAAAATGTAAAAAATATTATAGAATGCAATTCATTTACACTAATGTTTTTTAAATAAATATATGTCCCTCTTCACCACAAAGACTTATTTTTTAAAATTCAAAATAAATAAAAAGTAGTTAATACACCTCAAATTCTGGTATGGTTGTCTTGTTCTTGAAGCATTATTTTGTGTATTTATAAAAGCTAAATTTTCGGCCAAAAAAGTTTTCAACCTTGCCAAAATGGTCAATTTTTATGTTACCTTAAAATAGTGAGCAAAAGCCACTGAAGGACACATTTTTCAATTTTTTTCTTAGTTCTTTTTAAAAGATAGTATGTGTTTCCCTCTAGAACAAAACAGTGAGGGAAAGAATTAATCTATAAGAAAGAGAGCAGTATTTACGTTTGGAAATGGATAATGTAGCCAAATGACCTGGGCATTTGTGGAGATACAAAGGACGGATAACAAGCACCTGTCTCAGAGGCAGGGGTGGAAGAGTCAGTGCTCCAAGTGCTTCTGCGCGGGAGGCTTCAAGGAGACCTACTTATGCGCAGCAGGTTACAAACGCGACTGTCAGCCCTTCGCTGTGCGCTGCTTGCGTTCCGCGTGCCCGTGTGCGCCTCCCAGGGAGCCCCACGTGCGCCTCCCAGGGTGCCCCGCGTGCGCCTCCCAGCGTGCCCCGCG
>VBSM01001124.1:2853393-2888693 GCA_008086735.1 Cheirogaleus medius
AGCGCCTCCCAGCGTGCCCCGTGTGCGCCTCGTGCTGTGCGCCTTGCAGAGACGACTGCCTCCTAACAGAACAACGCTGAGTTTTTGTAATTGGAAATTACAAGGTTTGTCCAAGTGTGGCTCTTTGTGCTCATCCATCCCATCATCTTTGTGATTTTTAAGTTTCACGAGCCAGCCAGTGACTGAATTATTATTTCCATTGTGGAATGAAAAGGGGAGCTAATTGTGCAAATTGATAATTCCATTATCATAATTACTGAGGTAGGCAATGCATTCTGTTTTCAAACAATCAGTTACTTATTTTGAACCCGGTTTATTTAGTTTCATCTGAGGCACACGCTAATCATTTCTCTGCCGCGCGCGGAGGCCTCCCAGCCGGCTCGTGCCCAGAGACACAGGGCCATGGCTGACAGAGATAATATTTACTATTGATGTTGAGTTACTTTCATGTGACCTAAAACTTGTCATTTCTTAGACAGCAAGGATACATAATGTGAAAATGAGAAGTGTAAAAGTTAAGATTCCAAAATATGCCTCAAATAATCATCGCAAAGAATTTATTTTTTAAGAATTGAGTGCAATAACACTATATATAGGTCCTTTCATTTTGATAAATAGACTTCTGGTTAAAAAATTATAAAATACTGCCTTTATTGCAAGATTTGGAGCCTTTATGCAATCACAAAGTATTTCTTTCTCTCCCTCTCTTTCTTTTAAAGTCCAAAATCAAAAGGCAGACGAAGAAAATGGTGTGTGACTGAAGTATTAGGAAACACTAACCACTCTTTAAAATCCTGTCTTTCAGGAAAGAACGGTAACCATCAGAAGACAAGCAGTGGGAGGATTTGGATTAAGCATAAAGGTACCGCCTTTCCAGTCAGTCCTTGCAAAGGCCATTGTGTAAAGGCTGAACTTTGGTATATTTTAGTGTTTACTGATTAATAATCAGACAAGAATGGCTATAGCAAACTCCTCAATATTTAAACTTGAATGTAAATTAGGCAAGTTCTCACAGAACCCTGCCCATGCTTCACCTTTGGATTTTGAAATTTTAGAAAAGGATTTGGGAATTTTATATGACCTGGCATTGGATATAACTCATTGACTTTCTTTATCTGGTTTCTTTTATAATTTTACATATGATATTGCTTTGTGCTTATCTTCCTCTAACCAACCAGAGTAGTAAATGCTGATCTGCAGTAAATGGAACAATAACAAGTTTCGTACTATTAATAATAAGCCCTGATAGCAAGTGAAGAATTAATTGTATTCTATTAACCTTGCTCTTTGTTTTATTTTTCATTTTTTTTATTAAAGAAATCAGTAAATCTCATTTTACAATGCCAAGCATATAGGATAGACTCAAACTTTTAGCATATGACTTATATTAAAACTGACCATATCTGTTAATTTCCATTTATTTATTACATTATAAAGGGCTTTTATTTATGTATTTCAGTGACTATTCTAATTGAAACAAAAGAGAAATTTTGAAAGGATAAGAAATTATATAAATATTGAAGAGTTAACTTAGTGACTTTAATGCCCTTAACAAACCTACATCTTTGTACAGATAAATGAAACTTAACTTTATCTTGACTCTTGGGTTAGACATTTTACTTATGTATGGTTAAAATCATTTATACATCTTGGGTACACATTTCATGAAATTTTAGAACAGCTGAAGTCATATATTCCTGGGAAGTAGAAGTCTAAATTTTGTCAATATCAGCTCTAATCAACTTTGCAAAGAAAATGGCTCAGATGAAAGATCTATATGCAATACAGTTGCGTTATCAGTGATAATAATATTACTATATAAAACATTAGTTTTAAAATATATTTTGTACTATCACTTTATCTAACACCTACTAGGGAGGCATGCAGAGCAAATTTTAGGATGTGGAAACTATGCCATGGGAATTCCATCGTTCAATAGACAAGTATTTTTGTTGTTTTTGCTTTTTAGCCAGGATGCTTATTGAGATGGCTGTGGAGAATTTAGAGGTACCATTACAGATACTAGAAAGTCCATGAAGAAAATCCAATAGTGAAAGTTGATTTCATCCAAGATAAGCATTTTTACTGATCCCAGCATGAATTCTATTTCTGGTAGTGGAGCTATCTTAATTTCCAGCCAGATGTAAATATTATTTTCCTTTTATTTACTGTTTCTATTTATAATTTAAACCAAATAATATAATTTTTTTTACTAAAATACTCCATTTTTAACCAATATAGTTCTTAAAGCATCAATAATTTTGTAAAATGAATCTTTTCATTTCAAAATTTTCATTGTTTCAATCCAAACAAAACCATTGTAGATATAGTAAATAATTTTCTGAATTAAAAAAATATGTATTTTTCCATTCAAATTATTGACCACAAAAATAATCTTCAAAAAATGATCAGTACCATATATTAAGAAGTTTGACAAAAAAAGACACTATTTTAAGATTCTTATGACACACATACTAATCAGAAACCATTCATCCTGAAGAAATTCTTTTTTTGGCTTTGCATTTTGGCTTTCTCAATACTTATCTATGAACTTTGCTTTTCTATTTTTTTAAACTATCATTGTGATTATTTATATCAAAATTTGTTCTTTCTTTTAAAGAGCAACATTATCATACAAATCCCTTTTCCCTGTCATATGTGAATTGGATGAACCACTGTGGTTATCTATTAGCACTATTTTCTTTAGATTTGTGAATTAAAAATATATATAATAAATATTTTTAACAATTCATTCTATTCTAGAAGCAGAATTAATGTTAGAATGTTGACATATTTATTTTTAGCTTTCATGAGCAGTTTGAGCCACTAATATAAATATGCATATAAATATATATATTTTACCTTTATTTGCTCTAGTTAAGCAATCACAGCTGGCATACACTGGAGGATTTGTAGTGAGATTTAATAATTAAAACCTTTAACATCTCGACTGGAGACAGCAGAAGGAAGATGATATGTCAGACAATTGAAAAGTTATTTACCAATGTAGTTAAGATTCCTACAGACTCAAAACCATGGTACTTTAGTTTTACGTTAAAAAAAACTCTTTAAAAAACTTGGCTTGAAGGGTAACAAAGTGTCCTTTTTGGTCAGAAAACACTTAAATACTCTAACATGAACTGTCAGAAGTCAAAGCCACCTTGCCATGCTCCATACTCTCAACAAACCTTGGCTCTTAGGGTGTCCCTGCCCTAGTAACTGCTGTGCATGGTGGCAATGCCTCACCTGTCCCATGTTGCCGTTGGTGCTACAGAAGTGGGTAGCAACAATGCAGAGAAGCTTCTTATGTTGTTTGTTTTAATGCTTTGTTTATTAACATGCCTCAGTGGCTGTAGGTTGTGGGCAGCTTGATGTTCCTGCAGCTACCAACATCTATATATCCTTGACGTCTCCTGCCCACACACAATACTGTTCTCTTTCCCAAGCCCGCTGTCCAGCGGAAAGAGTCCCTTGTAAGGTTGTATGCTGGTGGTGAAATAAAAGTCAGCTTTTACCTCCATTTCCTTTCTTTACCTTATGTAAAACAATGTTGAAACTTCTTGCACCAAACTGTGTAGGAGCATTAGTGATTAAGACAGTTATATGTCTCTATAGTTTAATTCCAGGACATGGACTCTCTCCTTGAAGGGCTAATGCTAGATATGATGTTAAGCACATTGAAAAGGATTCCCATCTCAAAAATGCCTGAAATACTGAAAAGTAAGAGGAAAATATAAATTTTGTAGAAATGAAAGGAATGTTGTATTAGATTTAAATTTTTAAAATATGATTGAAGTAAGTTTTAATTCCTTTTTTCCTTCAAATTTTGTCTTCCAATGATTGCTTATTTTTCTCCTTAAGTAACTTTTTGGTCTGCATTCTGGGAATTTCTTACAAAACCTAAGACTGTCCTTTGAAAGACATATTTACTACTTTTTCAAATCACCCTCAAAGATACTAGACACTCAATTTGGAATACAGCTATGCAGAAAGAGTTTTGGCATCAATTACATTGAGATTTAATGTAGGAATCATTGATTTATCTTTTTAGACAAATTTATCCAAGAATGTTTTATCATGAAAAGGTAAAGACTCAAATTACCTTTATATCTGTGTTAATTCTAAATAAGAAGAAACTAGAACAAAACCAGAAATGACTTCCTAACATAATGCCTGACTTGTGCTGGTGCTGCATGGGTGGGTGGGGGGGCAGCCTGCCCAGGAAGGGGCCACACACAGGCTAACTTTCTTGCTCCCATAATCTCTTCTTCTGGTTTAGATGAATCATTTGTCTTTTGCTCTTAGAGTTAAAAGGTATTCTTTTTAACATCTGAGGAACATGCCCATCCCTGGAACATGTTACTTTATCTCTGCTTTCTTGTGTCCCATGTTATATTTATTCTTTTGTTGTAAACCGGCGGATCAAGGGGACTTGGACACCAGAATTCAATCAGCCAAATCAGTTTATTGATACCTGTGCAGGGGCTGTCCCCACTCCATGCAAAGAGGGAGAAGCAGCCCCGAACAAAGCCTTTGCGGTTTTTTATACCCTGGGGGCTGGCAGCTATGCAAGCAAGCGATCACAGAAGCAGAACGTTTCGTTTCGCCGTTACTTAAGCGAACAATGGAAAGGAGGACTAAGGGGCGGGGGACTTTCCTGGAACAGGACCTTTCTATTCTTTTTGGTAACAGGCCCCCTCGACTTCCTCCTCCCTCCCCTGGGAACTTTCCTACGTGGTCGGGACCTTTTACTATTAGTTGGAGCAAGACTGACTCCATTTTAGATCTGCAAGAGGAGCCATCCTGGGTCCTTTCTACTTCACTTTCATTGCAGTTTAGCAAATCTAGGAGGATCAAATGAGTAATTGAGTCAGAGTGTAATGAGATGAAATGTGATGAATTTGAGATGAATACACTACACAGTTTTATACCTGGTCTTCTGTCTTTAAGTAATCTTTTATCCAGACCCTCAAAGCAGAGAGAGATGCCGCCTTCCTCTCTGATCAGAACCTTCTCTGGCTTCGAACTGTGCTCACTCATGATCCCAGTCCTGCAGGAAGCCTCACTTGTTTAGGATGTTTTTCCTTTCAGGTTGCCTTTCAGAGGCATTTTTATACCTGCTATAACCGTAGGTCTTCTTTGCCAGTGATTTAGGGTTCTTCCTGCTTATTATCATCATTCTCTCTTCCTTGATTAAAACACCTCTCAGAAGCCACAAACTTGTGTGATTTTTCCCTTGTATTAGTTTTTGTATTAGTATTCCCTTCAGGACAAAATTAAACTTTTCTATTTAATTTTTTCCAATTTACAAAAAACCTATATCTGGTTTTCCCCCCAAACCAGACAAAATAACCACTGAACTTTCCATACATAATCACATAGTCTTCTCTGTTCTCAGACAGAAACTACTTCCTTTGTAGTGATCAGATTTGTCAGGATAGCTGGCATATGCTCTACATTTTCCTACAGACCTTTCCTGTCCATGAAGATCCGCACTTGGCCTCAGGGCTTGGCTGCTTTTCCCAGGCTTCAGCTCCATCCATGCTGGCATTTTTTGGTTCTTCTCTCAGCTTGTGGAATCTGTCCCATTCTCCTCTGGCCTTATCTTTGCTATAAATAACTTAATTGTCTCCACAACTATAACTGCAGAAATTACCAATTTTGCATCACAGAATTCAATATTTTTGTATTTTGTCTCATTTTTCTTGTAAGAATTATCACAGGGATAGTGACCTTAATGGAAGCCACCATCTTGCCCTTGTGAGACTTTTATTTATCTCCTATGTCTTTTAGTACAATACTATCCATTGGCATATGATTAAATTACATCCCATTCATTATCATTTTGAAAAATCATCTTTCAGGGAAAATAAGTTTTAAATATTAGTACTAGAAAAATATTTTATGCAGTATTTTCCAACTCACATAACTTTAAAAAATTTTTTTTAATTTCAGCATATTATGGGGGTACAAATGTTTAGGTTACGTATATTGCCTTTGTCCCACCCGAGGGAGAGCTTCAAGCCTGTCCATTGCCCAGAGATGGTGCATTCCATACCCATTAGGTGTGTATATACCCATTCCCCCCTCCACCCTCCCATATGCCCAACACCCGATGAATGTTATTCTTATATGTGCACTTAAGTGTTGATTAGTTAAAACCAATTTGATGGTGAGAACATGTGGTGCTTGTTTTTCCATTCTTGGGATACTTCACTTAGTAGAATGGGTTCCAACTCTATCCAAGATAAGACACAAGAGGTGCTAGATCACCATTGTTTTTTGTGGCTGAGTAGAACACCATGGTATATATATACCACGTTTTCTGAATCCACTCATGTATACATAGACACTTGGGTTGTTTCCACATCTTTGCTATAGTGAACTGAGCTGTTATAAACATTCTAGCATAGATATCTTTTTTAATACAGTGTCTTTTGAGTAGATGTCCATTAATGGGATTGCTGGATCCAATGGTAGTTCTACTTGTAGCTCTTTCAGATATCTCCGTATTATTTTCCATAGAGGTTGTCCTAGTTTGCAGTCCCACCAGCAGTGTATGAGTGTTTTTATCTCTGCATATCCACACCAACATTTATTGTTTTGGGACTTTTTGGTAAAGGTCATTCTTGCTGGAGATAAGTAATATCTTATTGTGGTTTTGATTTGCATTTCCCTGCAGATTAGAGATCTTGAGCATTTTTTCATATGTTTGTTTGTCATTAGTATATCTTTTTTTGAAAAAATTCTTTCATTTCCTTTGCCCAAATATGATAGGGTTGTTTGATTTTTTTCTTACTGGTTTTCTTGAATGCTGTGTAGATTCTAGTTATCAGCCCTTTATTGGATATGTAACATGTGAATATTTGCTCCCATTCCATAGATTGTGTGTTCTTGTGATAGTTTCCTTGGCTGTGTGTATACGCTTTTTAATTTGATCAGGTCCAATTTATTTATTTTTGTTGTTGCTATGATTGCCTTTGGGGTCTTCCTCATGAATTCTTTGCCTAGGCCAATGTCTATAAGAGTTTTTCCAACATTTTCTTTTAGAACTCTTATAGTTTCATGCCTTAGGTTTAAGTATCTTATCAATCATGAGTTTATTTTTGTGAGAGGTGAAAGGTACAGATCCTGTTTCTCTCTTTTACATGTGGCTATCCAATTTTCCCAGAACCATTTATTGAATAAGGATTCTTTTCCCCAGTGTATTTTTTGTCTGTTTTGTCAAAGATTAGATGGCTACATGAGGATGGTTTTATATCTGGGTTCTCATTTCTATTTCATTGGTCTATGTCTCTGTACTTGTGTCAATCAAGTGCTGTTTTAGTTATTATAGCCTGGCTGCACAGCTTGAATTCTGATAAATTGATGCATCCCTATTTGTTCTTTTTTGCTTAAGATTGCCATTGCTGTACAGGGTCTTCTCTGGTTCCATACAAAGTGTAAAATTATTTTTTCTGGCTTTGTGACAAATGATGTTGTTATTCTAATAGGGATTGCATTGAATCTGTAGATCACATTGGTTATCATAGACATTTTAACAATGTCGATTTTACCAACCCATAAGCATGGTATGATTTTCCACCTATTTACATCCTCTGCTATTTCATTCCTCAGTGTTTTGTAGTATTCCCAGTAGAGGTCTTTTACTTCCTTGGTTAAATATATTCCTAGGCATTTTATTTTCTTTGTTGCTATAGTGAATGGTATTGAGCCTTTGATTTGGTTTTCAGTTTGACTGTTGTTGGTGTAAAAGAATGCTACTAATTTCATAACCTGAGACTTTGCTGAATTTGTTTATCAGTTCCAGTAGTGTCATGGCAGAATCTTTGGGGTTTTCTAGATATCAGATCATATCATCAGCAAAGAGAGATAGTTTGAACTCTTTTGACTCCATTTGGGTTCTCTTGATTTCCTTCTCTTATCTGATTGCTCTTAGTAGGACTTTCAGTACTCTGTGGAATAGAAGTGGTGATAGAGGGCAAACTTGTCTGGTTCTAGTTCTAAGAGGGAATGCTTTCAATTTTTCCCCATTCAGCATGATGTTGGCTGTGGGTTTGTCATATATGGCTTGTATCATTTTTAAGTAAGTTCTGGCTATGCCTATATTGTTATGCATTCTTATCATAAAAGGGTGTTGAAATTTGTGGAATGCTTTTTCTGCGTCTATTGAGAGGATCATATGGTCTTTTTATTACTTCTATTTATGTGGTGAGTTACATTTACCAATTTGCATATGTTGAACCATCCCTTCATCTCTGGGGTGAAGCCCACTTAGTCGTGATGGATTATTTTTTTGATAAGCACCTGAATTCGCTTTGCTAGGATTTTGTTGAGAATTTTTGTATCTATATTCATATGGGATATTGGTCTGTAGTTTCCTTTTTTTTGTTGTGCCCTTTCCTGGTTTTGGTATCAGGGTGATGTTGGCTTCATAAAACGTGTTGGGGAGGATTCCTTCCTTCTCGATTTTGTGGAATATCTGCAGGATAGGCACCAGTTCTTCTTGTAGGTCTGATAAAAGTGAAAACATCTGGTACAGGAGTTTTTTTTTTAGGAAAGTTATTGCTGCCTCAATTTTAACACTTGATACTGGTTTGTTCAGGAATTCTATTTCTTCCTGATTGAGCATAGGGAGGTTGTGTGTTTCTAAGAATTTGTCCATTTCCTCCACATTTTCAAGTTTATGTGCACAGAGATTTTTACAGTATTCATAGATGATATTTTGTATTTCTGTGGTATCGGTTATAATTTCTCCTTTCTCATTCCTGATTAGACTTATTAGAGTCCTTTCTTTTATGCTTCTCATTAATCTAGGAAGAGGTGTGCCAATTTTGTTTATTTGTTCAAAAACAAACTTTCTGTTTTATTAATCTGTTGTATAGGTTTTTATTAGACAGAGTCTCACTCTGTTGTCCAGGCTAGAGTGCCATGGCATCAACATAGCTCACAGCAACCTCAAACTCCTGGGTTTAAGCGATCCTTCTGCCTCAGCCTCCCAGTAGCTGGGACTACAGGCATGCCCCACCATGCCCGGCTAATTTTTTCTATATGTTTTTAGTTGGCCAATGAAATTATTTTTATTTTTTAGTATAAACCAGGTCTCACTCTTGCTCAGGCTGGTTTCGAACTCCTTACCTTGAGCGATCTGCTTGCCTCGGCCTCCCAGATTGCTAGGATTACAGGCATGAACCACCGCACCTGGCCCAGTTTTTTTGTTGTTGTTGTTGTTATCTATTTCATTTAATTCTGCTCTGATCTATGTTATTTCTTTTCTTCTGCTGGGTTTGGGGTCATTTTGTTCATCCTTTTCCAGTTCTTTGAGATGATTCATTAGATTTTTTATTTGTGATCTTTCTGTACTTTGGACGTTACCATTTATGGAAATAAATTTTCCTCTCCAGACTGCTTTAGCTGTGTCCCACAGAGTTTGATAACTTATGTCTCCTTTATCATTTAATTCAAAGAATCTTGATTTACATCTTAATTTCCTCTTTAACCAAATAATCATTCAGCACAGAAGGTTGTTTCGTTTCCATGTCTTTATGTTGGGATGAAAGCTTCTGTAGGAGTTGATTTCTAATTTATTCTCCTGTGGTCTGAGAAGATGCACAGTATAATTTCTATTTTTTAAGTTTCTTGAGACATGTTTTGTGGCCTAGGATATTGTCAGTCTTAGAGAATAATTCATGAGCTGATGAGAACAATGTATATTCAGTGGTTTTGGGGTA
The DNA here is from genome assembly GCA_008086735.1 of Cheirogaleus medius. Taxonomy (NCBI): domain Eukaryota; kingdom Metazoa; phylum Chordata; class Mammalia; order Primates; family Cheirogaleidae; genus Cheirogaleus; species Cheirogaleus medius. Next base: position 2,863,125 of record VBSM01001124.1, read on the forward strand.
GAATGATCTGTAAATCACAGTCAGGTCCATTTATATTAAAGTTCTGTTTAAGTCCATTGTTTCTTTGTTTATTTTATGTTTGGAGGATCTGTCCTGTTCTGTCAGAGGGGTGTTGAAGTCCCCAGCTATTATGGTGCTGCTGTTTATCATTTTGTTTAGATCAAGAGGGATTTGCTTTATGTATATAGGTGCCCCAGAGTTAGGTGCATAAATATTTAGAATTGTTACGTCTTCCTGTTGAATTGGACCCTTAACCATTATATGGTGACCATCTTTGTCTTTCATTATTTTGTTGATATGAAGACTAAGTTATCTAAAATCAGAACTGTTACACCAGCTTTCTCTTGGCTTCTATATCCATGAAATATTATTTTTCATCCCTTCACCTTGAATCTGAATGCATCCTTCTGGTTCAGGTGTGTTTTGTGAGCACAGCAGATACTTGGCTTTGTATATTTATTCATTTGGCCAGCCTATGTCTCTTTAGTGAGCAGTTCAAGCCATTCATGTTAACTGAAGGTATTGATGAGTAGAGCAGATTTCTGTTCATCCTGTTTAGTTGACCTTTGTTGCCTTGTTTTCTCTTTTGAGCCATTGTTGAAATTGTCCTGTGTTATATCCTCAAACAGTTTATCCAAGCCTTGTGTATTTTCTTCTTCACCCTCATGGATGCCTGTGATTATCACGTTAGGCCTCTTAACATAATCCCACATATCCTGTTGGCTTTGCTCTTTTCTGTTATTTTTCTGCTATATCTCTGTTACTGACTTGTTTAATTAAAAGGTGTTATCTTTAATCCCTTAGATTCTTTCTTCTCTTTCATCTACCCTATTCTTGAGGCTTTCTGCTGTGTTTTGTAATTCCTTGAATAAATTCTTCATTACCAGAAGTTCTGTTTGATTTTTCTTTAATATTTCAATTTCTTTAGTGAATTTTTCATCCAAGTCCTGGATTATTTTGTGGTTTGCTTGTGTCGAGTATCTATTTTCTTTTGCATATCATTGAGTTTTCTTACAATCCATGTACGGATATTTTTTTTGTCATTTTAATGTTCTGAATTTGGTTGATGCCCATTGCTAGAGAGCTGGTGTTCTCCTTTGGGGATGTGTTTTCCGTTTGATTCTTTGTATTTCCAGAGTTCTTTTGCTGATTGCTTTCCATCTGGATCAGCTGTTGCTTCTTACCTTTAGATGTTCCTTTGGATAATGACACGCCCTGTTTAGTCTCTTGGCCATTAGGTGGTGTTTGTGGGTGAGATTCAATCATACCCTCTTTGATGAGTCAGTAGCAGTATGGGTGTGCAAACTGACCTCCCTGTCAGTAGGTGTTGCTTGCTGAGAGAGGCAAGATGCAGTGTTGTTTTTAGGTCCTGTAACCAGCTCTCCTTCCTCTTGACAGGCACTCTAGTGCCTCAGGTGGTGGGTGGGGCCCTGACACTTGCTGGTGTGTCCTGATTCTCAACCTCAGCAGGGGCAGGTTGGGAGTGAGACTGGGCAGGGCTGGGTTGGGTGAGCCTGCCCTCAAGCTCCACAAATGCTGTTAGCAAGAGTCAAAGGTCTATTTTCTGATTCTGTGCAAAGCTGTGAGGGAAGGCTGAAAATGGCCCACTCAGCCAGAAAGTCTGCCTGTGCAGGTCGGGTTGAGACCTGCAGTATGGTGTAGGCCTTGCTCCTTTCCACCCTTCCCCATTCCACAATTTTTCTTGGGCCTCTGCCAGCAGGCAGGACCTTAAGCCAGTGGTGCTCCCCTGACTGTGATGCAAGCTGGGTGGTTCCCTGCCCAGGATCACAGCCTGAGTTGGGAGCATGACCCTCCCATGGGAGGCGGATTGCCCCTCGCATACACTGCAGCTAAGACCCACTCTGATTTGTCCCTGAAGGCATACACACCTCAGTAGACTAATTCACAAATATCCCTTCTGTGTGCCCAGACAATGTGATTGAACTCTGGGTATACAGGATCTGGCCTACAGGCCTGTCCTCCAGATCCTGGAGATCAGTGACTGACCCTGCCAGGAAGAAGAGTGCTGGTCTCAAGGCATGCATGGGGTTGCCCAAGCTGGATCAATGTCTCCCAGTCTCATAGTTTGTCCTGCTCTGCTGGAGTCACCAGGCAAGCAGCTCCAGGGAGAGCCAGCAGGTAGGGAGCTCACAGTCCTAGTACCCCTCAGTGCACTGGAGGGGTCCAAAAGAAAAGATCTATTTCCTATGGATGACTCTGGGTGGTGGCTAAATTGTCTCTCTCGGCAGCTTGGGTAGGGGAGGGGAAGTGGAGAATAAAGCAACATGGCACCTGCTAATTGGCTTGGGTATGTGGACCTGGAGGTGCCCTGAGGGAGCTGGGAGCCTGCTGCCCTGTCCGCAAGAGGCTCTCTGCTCACTGGTAGCAGTAGTCTCCTGGCTTGTGTTTGCAGGTCTCTCCAGCAGCTCAGAAGCCCACCAGCTGTTCGAGATGTAAGGGAAGGCAAATTTAATGACTCCACCTACCCTTATTGCTGGTCTCCAAACCTCTCTGGGTTTAGTCCCTACTGATGCCTTTCTCCTTTCAGTTCTGCTCTGCAACCTCTTCCCATGGAGTCTCCTGTAGGGTCAGGCACCTTTCCTTCCAACACTCATCTGATCTATGTTTGTCTACCTATTTGTTTTATTCACTTTCATATAAAATCTTTCCTTCTTTTGGAGACACTCTGGTTGGAGGTGTTTCTTGTCTGCCATCTTGCATCTTCTGATCAAAGGTTATTTCTATTGGGCAGCATTAACTTTGCAGCAAATATATAATTATAATTATTAGTCCCATAATCATCTTGTTATTTATATTTAATGATTGCTAATATTTATGACTTGCTTAAGTGCCAGATTCAGAATTAAATACTTCACATGCTGTTTAATTTGGCTTTATCATCCAGCCAAGTAGATAATTATTATCATACCTTCCACAGACAATGAGATTAAGTATTAAAAGTTTGAGTAATTAATGTATTGTTATAAGTGGCAGAGCTGGGCCTCAAACCCACATAAAACTGATGACAAAATCCCGTTACTGAAAGTTTGGCACTTTACCTCAAGGCCACATCAGAAGAATGAGAACAAATGGTGTGAGGAGAACGAAAGAGAAGGGTATTACTTTGCCGGCAAAGGAGGAGGATGGAGACTCCTGTCTGAAATGATGCCATTGTTCTAATACTAAGCAGAAATACAGAGCTTTTAAAGGGTGGGTTCTTAGCTTCAGGAAATTGCTGTTCAACTACAGTTCATGATACTGATCTCCCTGAAGACAATCCTGTGACCTCCATCCAGGATCTCCCTCTGCCAGGTCAGGCTGGGCCATCTCCTGTAGCACAGATAACAAAAGACTTACCTCCCCACCACTGGTGTGAGGCAAGGAACAGGTTTTAGTTCTTAAAAAGAAGTAGAGGATGTTTTAAAGAGACAGAAAATATTTTGCTATTTTTTTTCAGGCCATTCCCTCTGTTATATATTCCCCACTGTCAGTATGTCCCATCCATACCTGTGTGGTGGTGGTGGTGGGGTGGATGACTACTCTTGTCACAGTCCTTACTCTTAATAATGATGCTCACATCTATAAAATGTGGATTAAATTATCTCTTAATTTTCAAGCTGGGGACACAAATCAAGTTTCCTCTCTATGTTATTTACATTCTGGTTTAAAACTGAAATATAATAAATGGATCAAAATGGCCAGGATCAAGCAAGTAATTTTCTAATATCAAGGGCTGGGTACCAATTATATCAAATTTTCTAAATAAAAATATATCTTTGTAATAGTTTTAATAAATTTCTGCTTTTTAATTTATTAGTTATTTCTGGACAAAAGTCTTCAAATAACAGCCATTGATATAAGTGCACATACACACTAGCATGCATTTCTCTCCATTCTGCTCCCCATTATTATTACTGGAGTCTGAGTCTTTTGTTTCCACCAGAGACAAGATGGGTGTGTACTTTTCCAACATTTTGAAACTTTGAAAATGTTGGAAAGGTACACACCTTTGAAAATTATGGATTAATCCCAAGAATCAGTTAAAACCACTGGCCAATTATTACAAGATCATTACTATTTTTATTAAACAGCTTTATTGAGATGTAACTCACATACCATCAAGTTTCCCCATCTGAAGTGTAAATGCAGTCATTTGTGGTGTATCCACGGGTCTGTGCAGACATCACCGCAGTCAGTTTTAGAACATTTCATTCCCTCAAGATGCCTGTTCCCTGTAGCCACTAACCCTTTGCCCCCGTCTGCCATGTCCCAGCCCAGAGCAACCACTAATCTACCTTTTGTGTTTATAAATTTCCCTACTTGACACATTCATATGAAGGCAATCGCATAGTATGTAGGGAAGATCATTGATTTTTGCCAAAACCAAACTAATCACTTAGTTGGCGGGTAAATGTTGCATTCAGATGAGTGGCGGTTCTTGCTCGTGTTCTTCCAGGCAATTTTCCTTTAGGTGCCTCTCCTAAGCCTGTCCATTTCTTACTCCTAACTCCTGTGTTACTATCTGCTCACAGTATTTTCCTGTGTGTCTTCCAGGCGATTTTCCTTTAGGTGCCTCTCCTAAGCCTGTCCATTTCTTACTCCTAACTCCTGTGTTACTATCTGCTCACAGTATTTTCCTTATTCTAAATAGAGGAATACTGGGGAGGTCTATGCATCTGTTTTGTTTTTTTCCCCAAGGTCCAAAATATGATTAATTGATGGTTGCTTGTAATAATGAAAACATTGAACTGAAAAGATTTATTTGGTAAGATTCCTGATGCTCTGAAAGCATTGTAGATTTGATTTGGTAGCATTTCAGTTAGATGCTGGCAAAATCATTGTGTAGAGTCCTTCTCAAAATGCTTTAGACGTAAATTTATATCCCCCTTGTTCCTACAAAACTAGATATAAAATCAACTATGCTTTGTAAAAAGAATATGATCAAGTTGAATGATGTATGTGTTACTATTAATATTACCTGGGCTGTTCTCTAGAACACTGCCTCCCTCTCCCAGTCTTGGATTTCCCCAAACATGGGAGAATTCAGGCATTCTCTAAAACCAAGTTTGTGAGCCACCCCCAAACCTCATCCAGGATACCTCTGGTGAAGATGGTGATGGGAGGCCCAGCCGCCCCAGGTGTTCACACTCCACTGGGAAAGCAGACTTTGATCAAATTGTTACGTGCATAAAGGTAAATCACAGCCATGACTCCATGCTACAGAAGTGCACTACTTTAGGAGACACTGAAGGAAGAGCCTTTTAGCAGAAACTTCAACATGAGTAGGAGTTTCCCTGGTCAAGAGTGCAGGAATAGGCCTTCGCAGCAGAGAGAACAGCATGTTGAAGGCCTTCAGTGCTCAGAATGATGATGGTCCGGGAGCTGTGCAGGCTGCACAATGAAGGGCTGTTCAGGGGTTTTGATTGTCATTCTGAGTGTCATGGGAAGCCTGTCACCTGATTTAAATAGGACATGGCACATAATTTGATTAACTGGCAAACCTTAAGTTTCCCCATTTAGGTCCTAAACTAAATCTAATTAACTTTAATAGAGCTGGGCTGCTCTCATATTTTATCCAATTAATGAAGGTACTGTAATTTTAAGTTCTAATTTTATGTTCTGAGTTTGTCTTAAAATTTGCTAATTAATGAAGTCTTTTCTTAAATAAATTTAAAAATTATCTCAAAGCTATAAATATCTGATTTAAAAGCCAAAAAACTAAACCAAACCAAAACCAAAACAAAACCATATTTGGATTCAAGCCACTCAAATTGTAGGAGAAATTTTACATATAAAAGAAAAATGTTGACAAAATAGAGGTTATGTATATCTTGCCATTAAATGATAGTTACAGTAGTACTGCTAATCAGTGGGGAATATATTCCAAGACCCCCAGTGGTTGCCTAAAACCACAGATAGTACTGACCCAACCCTATACATGGTATGCTTTTTCCTGTACATACCTACCTACCTAAGATAACGTTTAATTGATGAATTAGGCATAGTAAAAGATTGACCACAATAACTAATAATAAAATAAAACACTTACTACAATATACTATAATAAAAGTTATATGGATGTGGTTTTTCTCTCTGTCTCTGAAAATGCCTTGCCATACTGTGCCTTGGATACCTGAAACCAGGGAAAGAGAAGCCACAGAAGAGAACTACTGCATAAATCCGGGTGCTGAGGGAAGAATGGGATTATTAAGTCGATCTTCAGAAAATCTCTATCTTAACAGCATTTTCTCTAGATGGACTGCGACTTGGTAACTTGCATTAAAAGTCTGAGTATTAAGAAAATCTTTGGACTCAGTAGTGGAATGAGAGAAAAATGTGACATGCAAAAACAGCTGAAGGGAATTACTCTGATCACGGCCGCACCGACAAGACCTGTATATGCTCTGTTGTGCCTGCCCCAAAATATATGAACCACAATATCTGTGGATGATTTGTTGGATCTTTTTATACTACTTAAAGTCTCATCAGTGAAAGATGTATACAAGTTAACCAGCATTTTCTTCTGGGAAATGTAGGTGCATTCTTAACATCCTTTCTAATTTCCAATTATCTCTAGAAACTGTAAGTTAGGCGTGGAAAAGCCTTAGACTTCATTTATTCGTTCACTGCTTCGATTCAGCAATCCTTTCAAAGGGTTGCACTGAATCCATGCACTGGGTTTACATCAATGCACAAAAGAAACTACCCAAACACTTCAATACCCTTGAGAAACTTCCATGTTAGTTAGGCATGGGAAGGAGAAAGAAACAATTAATATGTGTAAGAAATAGACAAATAGCAGGTTAGAAGCTGATAAGTATAATGGGGAAAGAATAGAACAGAGTATGAGGGATTTGGAACTTGGAATCTTAACTAATAAATATTAAAGGTCTTGGATTAATTATAATATTATTTATAGTTTTAATGCCATCTCATTTTACTTGTTAAATCCTAATTGTTAGCCTGCTCTAGGATAATAGTTACCCTTTATTCAGTGTTTACCATGTGCTAAATAGGCACTTACCTTCCACCACACTGTCCCAGGCACAGATCACTTACTTTCCACAACACTTTGATCAGATCAGAGACAGGGCCATTTTAAACAGGATCAGTGCTTGTTAGGGACATACAGACCAAAAGGCAAAACCAGAATTAGGAGTTGTTGTAGCTTTGGCTGTGTCTTGAAGGTGAAGTGGATGAATATTGGGTTGGTGCAAAATAGTGAGAAAAAGGTAGTTGAGTATTGGGTTTGAAATTCAATCTGAGTAGGATATTTTCATTATCTTATTTATCCTTTCTTCTTAATATTCTAGAAGTAGAAAATACTCAATTTGCAATGAAAACATTTAATACCATTGTTTTTCTCAAAAACTTTTGACTATCTTATATTTAAATATATTGGAAACTCAGTGTTAAAAATGTACATTCATAGACAAAAAGCATGTCTGTTCTAAAATAATTTTTTTGTTCTTTAAAAATTAAGAAGCTTAGAGGTTTACATATTCTGAGGATAGAGTAATGCAATGGAATTTAGATTGTCTTTCCCACTCTCCATGCTAAAGTGCTGTGCTTCTTTTCTGCATGACGTTTTATTCTTTAATGCACTTATTTGATTTTTCAACTACTGCTTTCAACCTTCTCAACTTTGTGGTAAAGAAATAGGATCTTTATGCAGTTATTTTAAGGATTTTTAAATTTTTATTTTACATAAGTTTAGTTTACTTATTTATCTTTCTTTTTCATACCTCATTTTGTCAAATAACGAAGCACTACTGCAATATCCTTGGTAGTATATTTTATTCTGTAACTTGTTTAGTATGTACTTTCACACACGGAGGACTCTAATACTAATTAGGGAAATGCAGATGAATCCCTTCTTCATCATTCATATACGCGTTCTGATTATGTTTATCCAGTTGTGTAGGTGAAGGTACCTCTGATCCCTTAGCATCCAGAGGGCTCCCTGTACACTAAAAGCACTTGGTCACCGGTGGAGAATAACTTAACAAGATAATGGAAATACATAATTACCTGGTGTTTGGAATCCTAAAATAAGAATTCCTGCAATGGACAGAACTGCTACACATGGAAAATAATGCCTATTTAAAAACGTACTTGATCTTTTTGTGATTAATGAAAACTTTCAAGGACAATTGTTAATTATTGGATATCTCAACAATATTCTAAGCAGGTAGCTAAGTTTCATAAGAGCACTGTCTACTTAGTGAAGAAATTCCACTAGTTTATTTAAATTCTGCCTGGTGTCCACTTAACATTCTCTTCATAGCCTGTACAGTTTCTTAGCTAAAAGCTGGATTTTTTTAGATTAAAAAATGTATAATATATGGTTTTGTCTTTTCAGGGAGGAGCAGAACATAACATTCCAGTTGTTGTTTCAAAAATATCCAAGGAGCAAAGAGGTAACATGTTCAGAGAATTTGTATAGTGACCATTCCTTTGTAAGTCATTGTTTTTGAAGAGTGAGATGATATTTTAGAATCATAAGTTAGTATATGAGTGATGAGCTCCACATTCCCTGTGATCTGGCAGTAATGCCTGGGTCCGACTCCTGAGTCCTCCCTCTTTATCACTCCAGGAGGGCTTCTTTCACAGAAGGGGAGCAAGGATGAAAGATAATTAAATGGTGAGGCCAGGTATGAATTAGGGGCTGCATAGCTTTTCAATTGTTTCATTAAACAAACAAACTAAACTAATAATGACAAGTCACATCTGGTAAAAACAATTTCAGATATTTGTTTTACAGTTTTCCTATGCAACTTCCATCAATTAGCCTTTCATATGAAACTGTATCTAGGAAAAACAATGAAGATATAAAGCCACTGTTGCATTGACTGAAATTACTAAAACAATGTCATGTTTAAAAATGAACTTGGAGCCAATTTCATAGCTGATAGATTGAATGTCTGTGCCTCAAACTTTGTAAAAGACCCCAGAATTGTAAGTGTATGAGAAAATCTGGTCATCTGCCTTTAGAAGAGTTACCAGTTTTTAGCATCCAGAGGTCCTGAAATAGTAGAACTAAATGGAAATATCTTTGCATGTGTTTCAATAATTAAAGTGGACTGAATCATATTATTATTTTGAATTTCTATTCCTTATGGATCTTTTAAGATGCTAACAATATAAAACATTTAAGTGTTTGTTTCATTTACCATTTTTACCTTTGATTAAAATCTTTTTCATCTGTATGACAAAAATAATCGATGCCTTCTTATCAATTGTCCTTTTTCATTCATAGCGGAACTTTCAGGACTGCTCTTTATTGGGGATGCAATTCTACAGGTATATGTTTATCATTATTATTTGTGCAACCAAAACATTAAGTTAATTTACAATATACCATGTGCAACTAGCTCTTGTTTTCATTGCAGATAAATGGAATTAATGTGAGAAAATGTAGACATGAAGAAGTGGTGAGTTAACATTTTCCTGATGTCATAATTTTCCCCATGTGCAAACAAGGATTTAGTGCATTGCTAAAAAGTATCATTTCATTCATTAGGAAACATGATATTGGGCCAGTGTGCTGTCATATTTTCAAATTATCTTTTAATTAATTATTTTCCTATTAGAAATTGATCAGTGGGTAGTATCCAGGATGAAACATATTTCAAGGAAATACTTAGGGATGGTCGTTTGATATGTTTTTACAGCTTTTCTGTTAATCCCTACCAGCCAATGTCCACTAAATATATATCTAGGTAAAATATATCTCTAAACCTTTGCAACTGTTTAAAAGGTTATACACAATACATTTATTCCTGCAGGATTGCACACAGTACATTCAGTCCTCTGTGTACACAGGCTCTCCATCAGCACATTCAACTAACCACTGATAGAAAATATTTGGAAAAAAATAACAAGACAAAAATATAAAATAACACAAATAGAAAATACAGCATAACAACTATTTACATAACATTTACATGGTATTAGGTAGGATCTAAAGATGACTTAAAGTATATGGGAGGATGTGTGTAGGTATACTAGTATCCAAATACTATATCATGTTATGTAAGGGACTTGAGCATCTGTGGATTTTTGTATCGTGGGTGAGGGGGCTGGAACAAATCTTCCAGGGATACCTTGTGTGTGTGAAAGTGGGGTGGAGAAAGAGAGAGGGAGAGAGATGGAGAGAAGGGGAGAGGAGCTTAATCTCAAGGCAGACAGATTTAGCACTAGACAGAGTAGTCATCAAATTTTACTGTGCTATTTTCTTTAATGTGAATGTGTGGATTCTGAGGCCCTGGAATTAGATCTTCTAATTTAGCAAGTTTGAGTGGGCCTAGTAATTTGGATTTTAGCAACCAACCTAAGTGGTTCCATTGTAGGTGGCCTCTAAACCAAACTTTCAGAGAAGCTGAAAGGTTAAGGAGCTTCTGTAGGAGATGGTAAAATGGCATAAAAAATGATATAGAAAGGATCAGCGCTGTGTTGGGCACTCTGGGAATGTCTGTCATGGTTGATTAAATATCATCTAAAACCTTCATTGAATTTCTGTGTCAGCTCCTATGGGAAGGAGTAGAGAAGAAATTGCGTTTAAAAGTTTGTACTCAAGAGTCAACCAAAATGAAAAACACTCTAAGCCTTTTGCTTCTCACAGCTCTAGTTTATTTGGTTTCTGAATACATTGCTCCTCTATTAAAAAAATGCTATTTGGAGAAAACTATGTTGATATATCTCAAACCTCAGAGAGACAACCTCAAGTATCTGTGAACAGCCAGGGCTGCACAAGTGGTGGTACTAAAGAGGGCTTTCAGAGCACTTGGCATCACTAATCAGGGTTTGTTAGTATTCATCACTTGTCTTTGTCTTCTCAAAATCTTATCTGAGCCATCCTATTGCCACTCTGTGCTAAACATCGTGTAATATATATATAAAGTCTCAAGTTTCCTATATATATGTGCAGAGAAAAGTAGTCTTTTAGAACAGATTTTTAAACAAGAGCGAGTACAGCACAGCACAGAGCCTTCTGTTCTGCACATCCTCATGTGAATTTCAAATATAGCAACATAAGCAAAGATATGTGTGACTTGAGTCTGTTTTCAAAAGTACAAAGTCATTTTAAACTCATTATTCAGGGAGTAAAAACAAGTGCCTTCTCTTTTAAAACCACATGCTGTTAGATGGAATGCAATTTGCCCTTCAGAGGCAGGCAGCATGCTTAGACAAAGTGAGATGAAGCTTTGATTAAACAGATTAGTGTGGCGTGAAAGATTAGAATGTGCTAATAATTCCACTTCTGAATGGTGCTCATTCTGTTATAAAGGAAAGAAATTCAGGATTGTATTGCAAATTATATGTGGTCCTTCACAGTAAACTTTTATTTTTTTCTGAGAAGCGTAGCCCTACAAGCTTTGAAATATAGGTACTAATAATATTATTTAGTTCTAATCTTAGACTTTCCAACAGCTATTAATGCTTTTGTCCTCAGTGCTTATTACCTGAATGAATAGACTGACTTACACCTCAGTGGGACAGAGATATTAATTAAACATTTAAGAATGAACTTACATGAGCAGAAAAAAGCACAACAAGCTTGGAGGGTGTGGGTGGTTTTGAAATAGCACACTGATATTCCACATTCCTTATTCCAACTAGCATATTGATATACCACATTCCTTATAGAGTCCCAAATTCAGGAACAAATTGGGCAGGTTTGGCAACATGTTGTTTGTGAATTTAAATTTTCTTTTATTCTCCTGCTCTATTCACTGATACTGTTAGAAATCCTGCCTTCAGCTGCCAATCAGCTTCACTCTTAAGAAGGCTTCCATGGTGTAGCTGTTACTTCTGTGTTGGAGTTATAAGGTTGATCTAGTAGAAGGAGAATTCCATGTTGTTGACTGAGGGCACTCTGTAAATTTTTGGATATAATTCTTTAGCCAAATGCCTAGAATTAGATCACTGAAGCATTTGCATCTGCTGTGTATGTTTCTGCTGGTACAAGTCTGGGCATGCCATCAGTCAATTCTAGGGCCTAACCTATGTTCCTCAAGGCTTTCTTCTCGTTGGAAGATCACTAAGGAAGTGAAACTCACAAAATTTGCTCATTAAGGAAAACTAGACCCAGTGCAGAGTGATGCTTGGCATGCGACGTGGTGTGTGTATCAGGCTTCAGTGCTCAGAAGCAATTGTCTGCAAATCCTAGCTCCACCACTTACTAACATTGCAATTTCAGGAAAATGTACTAACCTTTTCTGTTGCTGTCTTACTCATTGGTAAAAATGAACTACCAATACTTGTTATGGGGGTTGAATGAAAGTAACATGAAACCCTAGCACACACCTGGCAGTTAAGAACAGTCAGACCTTATTTGATGGTTTTTTCAGGCTGGGCTCTGGGAGATGCCCCCACGGAGACAGCAAATAATGCTACTGCTCTGCATCCCAAGCTCCTTTCACCAATTCCAGTCAGGAATCCAGTGAGCCCCAATCACAAGAGTGGTATGACTCTTTGAAAAGTAGGGTTTCGTGTTCCTCCTAGCAGAGTGTTCTTTTATTTTCCACGTGAATGTGTTTTGAGGCTTATGAGTTGTCAAAACACCAAAAGTCCCTAATGCACCAATATTTTTTTCAAAGAAAACTGGATCTATTGCTACTGCTGATGCTAAATTAACGCTTCTTTCTTTGCCACTGAACCCTAGACACATTAAGCTGGTTGTTATCTATGCATCTTGTCGTCTGTATTTTTCTTTTACTTAACACATAAACTGATCACATACCAAACATTTTCTGAGTGTCATTTATGTGAAATGTATTGATACTGTGTCCTTTGTGTGATAAGAAAGAGTAAATAAATAACTTTATATGGCTGTATCCTTATTAGTATGTGAGCATAGTTTCTTTACAATTGTATAATTGAATATACAAAATAATTAGAGAAAATTATCAGGTAGGGGCAACATGAAAACAATGTTGATTGACAGTGGTCTTCAAAAAGCAACAATGTGATCTATCTATATTCACTAGATATAATGGGAAAAAATTTAACTACAGCATAAAAATGTTTGAATTAAAAAGGAATGCTAGTTGTAACAGGAGAATCTCTTAATATAACTGAATTTTTCATTTAATGCTTTTAAATAGGCTAGATTATCAGTAGGCAAAGCAGAATGGATGTGTAGATGATTCTAGAGGTTTCCTTCTAAAGTAACCTCTGCTTTCAGGTTTGGGATTTATGGGTCCCCCAAAAGTGGTTCATCTGTTTTTTGTTTCTATGGTTCTCATGCATAGAAAATATTAGGTAAGTTGAAATGTAAATAATTAACACCGTAATTCTGAATCTGTAATTTTGAACCAAAATCTAAATAAAAATCATCATAATTATTACAAGAGCAGAATGAATAGGTAAAATTATGTCACTTAAGATGACATATTTATATACAAAGAAAACAAATGCTGATAAAACTGATGTAAAATACTGAATAATAGCATGTTGATTGTTATGATAAACTCTTAATTTAAAATTTCCATTGAAATGAAAAGATTAATCAGAAAAAAAACGTTACAAGGGTTATACAAAATCATCTGAAAATAAGGCATTGATTTATATTTATGAACAGTTTAGGAGGTTTTATATGTCACCCAGAAACATATTTTGGATGTGATTTGGGCACATAGATCATTTTAAATTAAAATGTCATGAGGTACAAATCATGTTTTACCTAACTGCTACTTGCATTGTTCACAATTTGGAAATAGATTTAGAGCTCTAATTGATTAATACTTTCTTAAGAATTATAACCATATTGGACTCTTTTTCTTTAAATTTACTCCCACCAAGGATAGCCATATATAAAGTAATTTAACTTTTACTGTTTCACAGTGGCTTGGGAAATATTAAGTTCAAACTCAAAAAGGCCAGAAATACTGTCTACACTATGCTTGGTTTTGAAAGGAAATAAAATATCCAGAACTTGTGTTATTTACATACTTATCTTTGCATTAATACCCTTAAGAGTTCCTTTTCTGCTGGACCCACATGTCTGTCCCCTAATTAGGGTGTGAGTCTGGATAGCACAGTTGATACTTCAGTGCATTTTCTCCTAACTGTTGGTATTCCTCAAATCCTTAATTATTGTCTTCTTTTCATTGAAGTTAGACAACTTGGAGAACTCAAAGACCTAATTTTGCAGCACGCAGTCTAGTCCATTCCTTTTGCTATAACAGAATGCCTTAGACTAGATAACTTATAACTACAAGAAATTTATTTCTCACACTTCTGGAGGCTGTGAAGTCCAAGATCAAGGTGCCAGCAGATTTGGTGTCTGGGGAGAGCCTAGCTTCAGCTATAATAGGGTGCCTTGATGCTGCATGCTCTGGAGGGGACAAAAGCTGTGTCCTCCAATGGCACAAAGAACAGAAGGGCCAAACAGCTGTCTGAAGCTTTTTTTATGTGGACATTCATGACGGGGGAGCCCTCATGATTCACTTACTCCCCCAGAGGTCCCACCACTTAATACCTCCATAATGAGGATTAAGTTTTAACATGAATTTTGGAGGGACACAAACATCCAAACTGTAGCACCCCCTAATAATGAGAAAATACAATTACTTAGTAGAGACCCAGCCAACTTCCATCTAGTAGAATAAAAACAGTATATCCAGCAGCAGGAACACCTAGACCACATCATATTGAGGGGAGAAAGCCTGGTGGGGTAGATACGAGTGTGTCTATAAACCCTTAACAACCCCTCAAGTCTCTTCTCATTGAGTCTCTGGCTTCAGAGGTGGCAATGAGGAGGGGAAATGTGTGTTATACAAATTATATGATTTTTAAATAGCTGACACTTTATTTTCAAGATAATCAACTCACCAAACTGCAAGTCAGTGAGGAGAAACTATATGAGAATAGAAGTTTAACCTAAATTCAAATCCTTGTCACAGACATTTTCCAGCTATGTGCTGTTGATAAAGGGCCTAAATCTCTCTGGCCCTCATTTTTCTTATATGACAGATGAAGAATTTGAAGTAGGTTATTCCTAATGTACTTTCCAACTAAAATATTCAATTCTTTTATTATAAAAGAACAAAAACAACTTTTTAAAACCCATAGAACTGTGCAACAAAAAGAGTGGACTCTAATGGCCCTAACTCTGGACTTCAGTTAATAATAATGTATTGATATGGGGTCATCAATAGTAAAAAAAAGTACCACACTAATGCAAGATCTTAGTAAGAGTGGAACTCTGTGTATACCAAAATAATGGTGTTTACTTAAAAAATAAAAAGAGGGTGTATATAGAAAAATCATGGAAATGTAAAAGTGATACTGAGAACTTTCATAATTACTCAGATTAGTTCTTTCTTTCAGGTACCTATAACCCCTGTGGACTCATGTTTGAGTTCCCAGGAGAGAGTTCATTAGGAAAAAACAAACAAACAAACCTGAAGAAAAGTGTTTTGGAAAAACACTTCTGAAACATCAGTATACAAAGAATGATCCATTGCTAACTCTAAGAAAATGCCTCTCAGGACACTTTCACTCCCACTTTGGTGCACAGTAAAAGAAGTGGTGCCCAACAGAGGCAGCTGCAATGCCCAGAAGAAGCTATAATGCTTGCTAGAGCAGCCATAACTAAGAGAATTCAACAAGGGTGGGCAGCCAGAGAAGAAGAGGAAAGATTGGGCACACAGCAAGACTAGTTTCTAAGTACATGGACATGTCCAGAAACACTTGAGGATAGGAGATTTTTGTGGTGGTTGAGAATCTGCAATTTTATAGAGGATAAAAAATACCCAACAAGGGTTATGCATTTATCTTTCACTCTCAGGGTGGGTAGTTCTCATTAAGAAAGAGAAAATAGCATGAATTCTTCAGATTGTGAAAACTTCACCATGGACCTGAGATAGTTTGAAGCCTTCTAGAATTCACATCTTAACCTTGGCTCTACTGGAAGACTCACCAACAGGCTTCTAGAGCTGTGTGCTCTGAGATAGTTATACGAGCTCAGGATGCTCTAAGTTACTGCTGAGAAAAGTGTGGGTTAACAGATACGATTCTCTGGATCAGAGACATGAAAATCTGAAAGGATATAAAACCCTGAAGATCTGGTTAAAGAACCATGTATCTGTGGCTACCCAGACAGGGAATGGAACTTTGGTGCCTCTAGGGCAGAGAGGTATCCTGTACAGGTACACATATTTTTAAGGGTGTCTGGGAGCCCCAAAGCAGCTGCTAGAAAAGTGTGCTATAATGGGAACACCTCTGCTCTGCAGCACTGATGTGCCTGCAGACAACCTCCAAGAAAACCGCCTTGGGTTACTGGTTTTGGATATCAAAATAAAATAGCAAAAAGCATATCTGATCCTTTCAGAATTATTTGTCAAAAGACAATGTGAGGCCTTCCCAAGTGGTAAATACACAATCTTAAACAAATAAATGCAGGGATTTGAGATTAGGCGAGCTGTTTTTACTTTCCTTCCCTTCTGATCTGAAACCCTTTTATATGACAATAAGTGATTTTTAAAGGTAAACATAGTAAAGATAAAAGAGGACAAGAAGCAAAGACAGTGAGCAAGGGCTGTGGGTGATTCTGTTTGAAGATAGAAAGCAGAGGATGAGTGGGGTTTATCCCAGAAGGGCTGCGGAAGCCATAGCTAATGCCAGCGTCCAGCAAACATTCACACTGCTGACCTCAGGCAGGACTTGGAGATAGGGCCCCATAAACAACCCTACAGTTGAGCCCAATGGTAGGTATGTCATGCATTCTGTACCCAAAGCTGCCAATTGGCTTTTTAGTGTCTCACTCTTAAACGTTGACTGATACAGAAGGGTCATCAAGAGTTGAAGAAAATCATCCACATCAAAGGCAGAGGATAAAACAAAGAGAAAAAATTTAGAGGAAACAGACAAAGCTAGGTTTATTAAAGAGAGGAATCCATACTATAATATTATCAGATAGATGGCAGACATTAGGTTATAAATGAAATAAAGCCAGCGTTATAAATAAAAGGAAAATGTAGAGAAAGAAGAGTTCTTGGATATTAAGACTTTTATATCAAAATTTAAAAAAAAACAATATAGAAATATTACAAAAATGTTGATAAATCTCTCAAAATGGAATAGGGTAGCAAATTAATTGGATGATACGACAAAGAATGTTAGAGAAATTACATTCAGGAATTCTTACATTGGCCCAATAGAATTCAGAGAGAAAATACTGCATGAAATAAAAAGAGCAGCCATTATCAAAAGAATGATATAAGAAAAATATCTAGATTTGATTCATGTGCTTTTAATGGATTAACCAAGTAAAAGAAAATGAAAAAAATAAAAAGCATATATTTATGTCTGTGCTTCCTATGAAGTGGCATCACATTTTGATTTTAGTTTGCCTTTTCCTAATGACTAAGAATACTGAACATCTTTTTTTGTTTATTAGATTTTTAAGAGTTTGTCTATACATTGTTGCTACATGTAAGGTACTTGATTTGCAAATATTTTTTCCCAGTCTGTGGCTTGTCTCTTCAATTGCTTTATGGTGGTGTCTTTTGAAGCTTAAAGTTTTTCATTGTTGTGAATCCCAGTTGATTGATATTTTAATTTTGTCATTTGTGCTTTTAATATGTTACTGAATAAATCTTTTCCAAACCTAAAGCCATGAAGATTTACTGCTACATTTTATTCTAAGGCTCTTATAACTTTAACCCTTATATTTATGTCTATGTTTAATTTTGAGTTAATTTTTACATATGGTATAAGGTAAGTTGCCCCAGCAACATTTGTTGAAAAGACTATTCTTGCTTATTAAATTGCTTTGACACATTTGTTGAAAATGAATTGTCCTAAATGGAAGAGTTTATTAATTTATTTCTAGATTTTTAATTCTATTCCAGTAATTTATTTGTGTTCACTTATACCATTATCACATTTTTGATCATTGTAACTTTGTAGTATGTTTGAAATTGAAAACTCTTAAGTCCTTAAACTTCTTTTTATATTTGATTTTTAAATAAACTGTTTATATTAGAACAGTTTTAGACTGACAACAAATGTGAAGATAGTACTAAGAGTTCTAATATACCCTACACTCATATTTTTCTGTTATTAAGATCTTATATTATTATGTTATCAGTATTAATATATTATTAAGAAAAGTCTATATTGTATTCAGATTCCTTTAGTTTTTACCTAATACCTTTCCCCTCCCCAGAATCCCATCCAGAACACATATTGCATTTAGTAGTAATGTGTCCTTAGGCTCCTTGTTTTTGAAAATCTTGAAAATTTTGAATAAGTCAGATATTTTGTAGAATGTCCCACAGTTGAGTTTTTTCTGATGTTGTCTTATGATTAGACTGAGTTTATGTGTTTTTTTAGAGAAAGATTACAAAAGGAAAATGTCATTTGTATCACACCATATCAAAGACAATCCTATCAACATGACTTATTACTGTTGATAATAACCTTGATCACCTGGTTGAGATAAAGTTTGTTAGGATTCTCCACTGTAAATTTACTTTTTTCTTTCCGTAGTTTGTTCTTCGGAAGGATGTCACTATGCATAGTGGGAAAGCATGCCTGCCCATGTGAAAGCAGGGTATCTATGTAATTTCTTTTTTTAAATTCAATATGTTTAGGACTACAAAAGCAGTTTTGTCACATGGATATATTTTATAGCTGTCGGGACTGGGCTTTAAGTGTACCCATCACCCAAATAGTATACATTGTACCCAACAGGTGATTTTTCATCCCTCATCCCCCTCCCATTCTCCCATCCCTGGAGTCTCCAGTGTCCATAATAACACTCTGTATGACCATGTGTACCTATAGCTTAGCTCCCACTTAAAAGTGAGAACACTCGGTATTTGATTTTCTGTTCCTGAGTTACTTCACTTAGGATAAGTTCCATTCAGGTTGCTGCAAAAGACATTATTTCATTCTTTTTTATGGCTGAGTGGTATTCCATTGTATACATACACCACATTTTTTTATCCACTCATCAGTTGGTGGCACTTACTTAGGTTGATTCTATATCTTTGGAACTATAAGCTGTGCGTGATAAACATACCAGTCCAGGTAATTTTTGATATAATGAATTCTTTTCCTTTGGATAGATACCTACTAGTGGGATTGCTGGATCAAATGTGAGTCATAATCTTTTTGCTGGTGGAGGGTCTTGCCTCAGTGTTGATGGCTGCTGACTGAACAGGGTAGTGGTTGCTGAAGGTTGGGATGATTGTGGCAATTTCTTAAAATAAGAAAACAATTAAGTTTGCCACATCTATTGGCTCTTCCTTTCATGAAATATTTTTCTGTAGCATGCAATACTGTTTGATAGCATTTTAGCTACAGTAGAACTTCTTTTTTCAAAATTGGAGTCAATCTTCTCAAAACCTGCCACTGATTTATCAACTAAGTTGACATAATATTCTAAATACTTGCTTGTCATTTCAATAATGTCCATAAGAAGCAACTTCCATTTCAGTATTATGAGATTGCAGCAATTCAGTCACATCTCTAAGCTACAGTTCTAATTCTAGTTTTCTTGCTATTTTTACTACATTAGCACTTACTTCCTTTACTGAAGTCTTGAAACCCTCAAAGTCATCTCTGCGGGTTGGAATTGGCTTCTTTTAAACTCCCATTCATGCTGATACTTTGACCTCCTCCCATGAATCACTAATGTTCTTGATGGCATCTAGAATGGTGAATCCTTTCCAGAAGGCTTGCTATAGCTCTATGAAATGTATTTCTTAAATAATAAGACTTGAAAGTTTAAACTATTCCTTGATCAATGGGGCTGGAGAATGGATGTTGTGATAGTACAGATGAAAACAGCATCCATCTCCTTGTATAATACATCTCCATCAGTCTTTGGGTGACTGCATTGTCAATGAGCAGTAATGTTTTCAAGGGGATGTTTTTATTCTGAGCAATAAGTCTAAACAGTGGGCTTAAAATATTTAGTAAACCATGGTGTAAACAGATGTTCTGTCACCCATGCTTTGTTGTTCCATTTATAGAACACAGGTAGAATATATTTAGCATAATTCTTAAGGACCCTTGATTTTCAAAATGGTAAATGAGCATTGGCTTCACTGTAAAATCACTAGCTGCATTAGCTCCTAACAAAAGAGTCAGCCTGTCCTTCGAAGCATGGAAACCAGGCATTGACTTCTCCTTTCTAGCCAAAATAGTCCTAGAAGTCATCTTCTTCTGATAGAATGTTGTTTTGTCTACACTGAAAATCTCTTGCTTAGAGTAGCCACCTTAATCATCAATCCTAGCTAAATCTTCTGAATAATTTACAGTCGCTTCTGCATCAGCTCTTGGTACTTCACCTTGCACTTTTATGTTGTGGAGATGGTTTCTTTCCTTAAACCTCAGAAACCAATTTCTGCTAGCTTCGAACTTTTCTTCTGCAGCTTTCTCACCTCTTTCAGATTTCATAGAATTGAAGAGAATTAGAGCCTTGCTAGGTTTTTGCTTATGAGAATGTTATGACTTATTTGATCTCCTAGACATACCACTAAGACGTTCTCCATATCAGCAGTAAGGCTGTTTCATTTGCTTCTCATTCGTGTGTTCACTGTAGTGGCATGTTTAATTTCCTTCAAGAACTCTTCCTTTGCATTTATCGCTTGGCTTACTGTTTAGCACAAGAGGCCTAGCTTTTGGGCCTACCTTTTGACATGCCTTTATCACAAAGCTTGATCATTTCTAGATTTTGATTTATAGTGGGAGGCATATGGCTCTTTCTTTCACTTGAACCTTTAGAGGCCATTGTAGCATCAATTGGCTTAATTTCAATATTATTCTGTCTCAGGGAATAGGAAGGCTCAAGGAGATGGAGAGATACAGGGAAATGGCCATTGGATTAAGTTTGCCATCTTATGTGGGCAAGATTTATGGCACCACTAAACAATTGCAAGAATAACATAAAAAATCTCTCATCACAGTTACCATAACAGACATAACAATAATGAAAAAGTCACAGTATTGTGAGAATTATCAAAATGTGATCCAGAGACACAAAGTGAAAATATGCTGTTGGAAAAACTGTGTTTGATGCAGGGCTGCCACAAACTTTCAATGTGCAGAAAACACAATTCCCGTAAAGGGCAGTGGTAAAGGGCTATACCTGTATCTGTTTATGCACATTTCTATATGTAACTATCTGTTACAGATAATTAAAGGTAAATCTGAGTTCATATTGCTGTCTCCAATTCAAGCTATTATCACATGAACCACTACAACCTTCTCCCGTGCTTCTTTGTAAATTGCCACTCCAACAGATGGGTATACCATCTGCCATTCAAGTATTTAATTGTTCACATCTAGTATGCATGTACAGCAGTATCAGAATTGTTAACCCATTCTCCAGTGGGAAACAGTTCTATCACGTACACTAGAAGGCTTATGTTTGATTCTTTTTGCCTTAGTCTTACAGACCCTAAGTGAGGTTGCTTCAAACACTAAAAGCCCAGATTTCACCACTATATAGTTCATCCATGTATTAAAAAAACACTTGTACTCCCTAAATTTATTGAAATAATAATATAATTGTGTCCTTGTCTTTGGCTTGTATTTTTACTTTCTTAAAAGTATACTTTTGCAGAAAAAAGTTGTTAATTTTAATTGAATCCAGTTCATAATTTTTTTTCTTTTATGAATTATACTTTTGGTGTTATATCTACAAACTCATTCTCAAACCCAAGGTAATTGGATACTCTACTTTCTTTTAAAATTTTTATAGTATTATATTTTAAATTTAGGTCTATGGATAATTTTGAATTCATTTTTGTGAAAGGGCTAAGCCTACTTCTACATTTATTACCAACATTTTTTTGCATATGGCTTTCCAATAATTTCAACACATTTGTCAAAAAAACTATCCATTTCCCATTGAATTTCCTTTGCTCCTTTGTTGATGGGCTTACTATATTTGTGTGAAACTATTTCTAGTCTTTTTCTTCTCTTCTATTATTCAGTGTCTATTCTTTTGTGAATATTGGCTGCTTTGATTATTGTAGCTCTTTTGTAAGTCTTGAAATTTGGAAAAGTGAGCTCTCCTAACTTTGCTCTTCTTTCTCAATATTTTGGTGGCTATTCTAAGTTTTTTGATTTTCCACATAAACTTTAATATTACTTTTAAATATCTAAAAAAATACCTTTTGAGATCTTGATGGGAGTTTCATTAAATTGATGGGTCGGTTTTAGGAAATCAACATCTAAACAATACTGAGTCCTCTTAGTCATCAACATGGAACAGCTATTGATTTAGATTGTTTTTGGTCTATAATCAGAGCTTTGTAGTTTTCCACATAAAATCCTATACATATTTTGTTAGATTTAGACCTGGGCATTTCAATTATTTGGTATTATTATAAAAGGTATTGTTTTTCTAACTTCAAATTCAAATTATTTATTATTGGTAAATGGGAAAACAACTTTTGTATATTAGATGTCTATCTTCTCATCTTGTTATGCTTTTTTATTTATTCCAGCAGGTTTCTTGTTTTGTTTTGATTTTGTTTTTTTGTAGTGTTTTTGGGATCTTCTGCATAGATAATGAAGTTGTCTCTGAATAAAGCTATTTCTACCTTTACAATCTATATAACTTTTTTTTTGTTTTCATTGTATTGAACTAGTTAGGGCTTCAGTAAAATTTGAATAGACATAATGAAAAAAGTGTATCCTTCTCTTGTTCCTGGTCTTAGTGGGAAGGTGTCTGGTTTCTCATGATTAAGTATTATGTCAGATGATGGGTTTTTTTGTAAATAGTATCTATCAAGTTGGGAAGTTCCCCTGTATTATTAGCTTGTAGGGAGTTTTTTCAAACATATATGTGTGTTGGATTCTTTTAAATTCCCTTTCTGAATTGATTGATATGACCGTATCTTTTTTTCTCTTTTGATTTTTTGATGTAGTGGATTTGATTGAATTGTAAATGTGGAGTCATACTTGCTTAACTGGAAAAAATCCCATTTGGTGTGGTGTATAATTCCTTTTATACATTGTTTAGTTCAAATATTTTGTTGAGGATAATTTTAGCTCTGTTGACAAGAAATGTTACTCTTAATTTTTTGTAATGCTTCTTAAAAATATCTGTGAGTATTAAGTTAATGGCATTATCATGGGATGAATTACAAACTGTTGCTTCTGCTTCTGTTTTCTAGGCAAAATTGTGGAGGATTGTTATCACCTTTTCATTGAATATGGATAGAACTAGCCAGGGAAACTCTATGGGTTTGGTGCTTTCTTTTTTAATGTTATTATTTATTGGTTTAACTACTTTAATAGACTTAGGCCATTTCATAATGTCTATTTCTCCTTGTGTGAATTTTAAGAATTGACCAATATCCTGTAAGTTATCAAAATTATGGGCATAGAATTGTCCATAGTATTCCTTTATTAGCCTTCTGATATCCATGGGATCAATAAGAATGACCCTACTTCCATTTCTTACATGAGTAATTTGTACCTTCTCCCTTAATTTTTTGGTTGGTCTCCTAGGAATTTATCAACTTTATCTTTTCAAAGAGCAAGCATTCTGTTTCATTAATTTTTTTCCTGTTGTTTTTATGTGTTTGGTTTCCATTTCATTGATTTTTCTCTGCAAATTTTATTTTTTGTTTCTTCTTGCTTTAGGCTTTGATTACTCTATTTTTTCTAATTTCCTGTTGTGGGCACTCACCCTTGATTTCAGTCTTCTTTACTACTATATGGATTTAATGGTACAAATTTCTATTGAATGACTGCTTTCTCTTCATTTCACATATTTTGATAAATTGTATTTTCATTTTTCATTAATTCAAACTATTTTAAATTTTTTCCAGACTTTTTTTAAAAGTCATATAGTATTTAGAAGGGTATTGTTAAAACTCCAACTATGTGCAGATTTTCCAATTATCTTTCTGTTACTAATTTTTTGTTTCAATTCTTTATTGTGTGGGTTTATACTTAGCTTGACTGCTATTTAAAAAAAATTGTTCAACTTTGTTTTCTGACATACAATGTGGTCTATTTTTGTAAAATTTCCATGTGACCTTGGGAGGAATATGTATTCTGCTGTCTTTCAATGAAGTGTCCTATGAAAGTCTATTATAGTAATCTGAGGAGTAGTGCTGTTATTCTTAATGAATTGATCCCTGATTGAAATATCAGGTATTTCAGGACTGCTGTTGAAGGCTACCATTATAACAATATATATTTATTTCTGCTTTCAGTTCTCTTAGTATTTGCCACCCATATTTTGATATTCTGTTATTAGGTTGTTTAGTATTGCTGTGTCCTTTTAGAGATTCTACTACTTTATCATCATTTAATCCTCTACTTAATTATTATTTAATTCCTCTTTTTAATCCTGGTAACTGTCCTTAATCTGAAGTCTTTTTTGACTGTAATTAATATGTCTCCTCCAGCTATCTTTGATTCTTGTTAGCAAAGTATATTTTTCTCCATTTCTTTACTTTAAAACTATTGAAATTTTCCTTTAAAGAAGGTTTCTTATAGAATTTAGAGTTGAGTATTCCCTTTACAAACTGTCATTTAATTGATATATTTAAACCATAATAAATATAAAGTGATTATTGATATAACTGAATTAATGTACACCATGTTTATAACTTTTCTATATTTGTTACTGATTCTTACCCTCCTTTTATCTTTTTTACTTTCTTGATTTAAATTCAGCATTTTATTAAGCCCATTACATGTCTTCTCTTATTGTATTAACTATACTTTAAAAGCAATTAGTGTTAGCCTTAGAGTTTCCATACACATTTTTAGCAATCTGTGTGCACTTTCCAATAGCACAATACTGCTTTATGTATAGTGCAGGAACCTATAAGAGAATATTCCCAAGTTATCCCTTCCGTCTCCTATGCTATTATTCACATGTCTTAACCATACTCTTTAAGGTGCCACACATTGTTATTATTATTTTAAAGAACAATATGTTTAAAATAAGAATTATGTTGTCAATCAAGAATGAGAAAAATAAACTTTATTTACTTTCATTCATTCCTTCATTGTTATTCTTCCTTTGTTTATGTTGACTTAATTTTCTGATTTATATTATTTTCTTAATCCATTAGGAATTCTTACATTTCTTGCAGTGCAGGGCTTCTAGTAAGGCATTCTTTGTTATTGTTTGCCTGATAAAGTGTTTATTCCTCCAAAATAGAAAGATAATTTTATAAGATATAGAATTCCGGTTGTATGTTTTTCTCTTTTTACACTTTAAATACTTCACTTTAATCTTTTCTTGCTTTCATAGCTTCTGATGAGACTACAGTGGTTTCCTGACCACCCTCCCTACTCCATCTCTGTGTGCCCACTCTCCAGCATGGTCAGCTTTCCACACAGCAGTCGGGTCATGCCACCCATGCTGGCAATCTTACAGTGGATTCTCAGAGCACAAAGAATGAGTGAAAACATTTTATCTGGGCTTAAACAACTCCTCAAATCAAAATTCATCTGGTACCACACTCCCTCCTACCCATCATTTACTGCCACCCACACCACACTTTTGTTGGTTTCTCCTATACCATGTTCCCATTCACCTTAGGACCTTTTTTTTTATTTTTTATTTCATCG
>VBSM01001124.1:2888793-2902255 GCA_008086735.1 Cheirogaleus medius
ATCTATTCCAGATATCGATGCTTCTGTTCTTGTGCCAATACCAGGCTAATTTAAGTATTAAAGTCCTAGCGATAGCAATCAGACAAGAGAGGGGTATTAAGGGCACTCAAGTGGGGGCAGATGAAATCAAATCTCACTCTTCGCCGATGATATGATATTATACCTAGAAAACCCCGTGGACTCTTCCAAGAGACTCCTAGATTTGATAAATCAATTTGGTAAAGTTTCACGCTATCAATATCGTTAAAATGTCAACCTTAGGACCTTTGTCCTTGTTGTCTTCTCTGCCTGCAGTTATTTTCCCTCATCTCTTTATTGTTAGGTCCTTCTCGGCATTCAGAACTTATGTAGATTAAAATTCTGCTTATCACAGAAACCTTCCATGATAAGTCACTCTCACCTATTTTGACTTTTTCCCATGGTATGTTAAAGTCCTTTGCCACTTTGGGCTGCCAAGCACCACACCAACATTCCTATATGGGGGAATATTTCAAGATAATTGGGAAATAAGACCCTGCCTAGAATAACAAAAAAGGAGTGAAAGAAATGTATGTATTTCCTTACTCAGTTCCCAGGAAAGTGGATTAGCCAATGGACTAATACTGGACAAACTTGATGCTTTCACAGTGGAATTTTGTTCCTAAGAAATATGAGTATCAGAATGAGATCATGTTCTGTAATTAAACTATAGTAAAGACTTCAGTGCAATAGTACACATGTCCAGGTGTAAGCATCAGTCCTGGTAGAAAGAACTTAAGCAAGCCTTATTTTAAAACTACATCATTATATATTCTGTGGAGACATCTTTTTATCAATTGAAGCATATTTTTACAGACATTGGTTCAGTTCTGTGAGCTAATACCTATATGCTTATTTTCAGTGGAAGTTAAAAAATTATTATCTATGCATGCAATATAAAATTGAATAGAAAATGAGATTCATCTACAAGATTATTAGAACGGCTACAGTTCAAAAAATCAACAATACCAAACACTGATGAAGATGTGGAAAAACAGAAACTCTCATTCACTGTAGGTAAAAATGCAAAATGATGCAGCCCCCGTGCAACACAGTTTGACAGTCTGTTACAAAGTTAAATACTATGTTACCCTACAACCCAGCTTGCACACTCATATTTACCCAAGGGAAATGACAACAGATATCCACATAAAAATTTATACAGAAATGTTTATAGCAGCTTTATGTATAGTCACCAAAAATTAAAACATTCAACATGTCCTTCAACATATGAATGCATAAACAAACTGGAGTGCAACCATGAAATGGAATAGTATTCAGTGATAAAAAGAATGATTATATCAATGCAGTGAAAGCATTTAAAAACAATGAATTTTTGTGTGATAATACACTCAAGTAGGAATAGAAGCAAACTACCTAAACATAGCAAAGGCTATATATGAAAAGCCCATAGCTAACATCACACCCAATGATGATATGAAGTTTTTCCTCTAAGGTAAAGTAGAAGACAGGATGTCTGCTTTTATGTCTTCTATTTAGCATAGTACTTCAAGTTCCTATCCAGAAAAATTAGGTGTGAACATGAAATAAAAGGCTTCCAAATTGTAATGGAAGAAATAAAATGATTTCTGCTCACAGACTACATATGACCTTATATGTAGAAAATCCTAAAGATTCTGCAAAAAATCTGTTAGAACTAACAAACGAATTCAGCAATGTTGTCAGATACAAAATCAACACAAGAAGTCAGTTGCATTTCTATTCAATCTGAAAAAGAAATTCTAAAAAATTTCATTTATTATAGCATAAAAAATTTAAAAAATAGTAATAAACTTAAAGGGACAACAGACTTTTATAGAAGTCTGTACAGAATTTTACAGAAAATTCTAAAATGTTGCTGAAAGAAATTAAAGAAGGTACAAATTTGGAAAGACCACTGATACTCATTGGACTGATACTCGACTGATATTGGTTGGAAGATGCCAATCTACAGGTTCGATGCAATCTGTACCAAAAACCTTATGGTGTTTTTTAACAAATCGAAAAAAATCCATCCTAAAACTTATATGAAATCTCAAGAAACACCAAATAACCGTAATAATCTTGAAAACCAAGAACAAAATTGAAGATCTTACACTTCCTGATTTCAAAACTTACTACAAACTTACAGTCAAAACAGTATGGTACTGGCATAGAAGGGCATCACATTATGGATGTGATGGATTAGCCTGATGGAAGAGAATATAGAGCCCAGCACATTATTTTTGGTAAGGTTTCTAAGACCTTTCAATGAGGAAAGAGAGTCTTTTCAACAAATGGCATTGTGAAAACTATGTATCCATATGTGAAAGAAATAAGTTGGACTATTTCCTTATACAGTATAAAAAAATTAACTCAAAATGGATTAAAGTCTTAATGATAAGACCTAAAAACATTAAGCTCCTAAAAGAAAACCTACATAAAAACTTCATAATGTTAGATTTAGCAAGGATTTCTTGGATATGACACCAAAAGCACAGCCAACAACAGAACAAATAGATAAATTGTACTAAATCAGAAATAAAACTTCTGTGCATCAAACAACACAATCAACATAGTGAAAAGGCATCCTATAGAATGGCATAAAATATTTTCAAATTATATATCTAAAATGGGGTTAATATCCAGAATATATAAAGAACTCCTATATTTAAACAACAGAAAACCAACTGACCCAATTAAAAAATGGGCAAAAGACTGGAATGGACATTTCTCAAAAAAAGACACCTGAATAACTAACAAACATACGAAAAAATGCTCAATTTGCCTAGTAATTAGGGAAATTAAAACCAAAACCACAAAGAGATATCACCTCACAACCATTAGGAAGGCCACTATCAAAAAACCAAAACCAAAACAAAAACCAGCAAACAAATCCTGATAAAGATTTGGAGAGCACTGGGCCCCTGTGCACTGTAGGTGGGTATGTGAAATGGTTCAGCTCCCGTGGAAGACATGCGGTGGTTCCTCAAAATATTAAGATCGAATTACCACATGATCCAGTAATCCCACTTTGGGGTATTTATCCAAAAGAATTGACAGTGGTCTTGAAGAGATGGTCGCACACCCAGGTTCATAGCAGCATTATTCGAAATAGCCAAGAAATAGAAGCAATACAAGTGCTCATCAGTGGATGAATGCACAAACAAAATGTGGTATATACATACAATGGAATATTATTCCACCTAAAAAGGGAAGGAAATCCTTTTGCAAGCTACAACATGGATTAACATTAAAACATTATACTAAGCGAAATAATCCAGTCACAAAAATATAAATCCTGTATGGCTCAACTAATAAGAGATATCTAGATTAGTAGAGAGAAACAGGAAGCAGACTGGTGATTTTCCAGAGACTGTGGAAGAAGGAAGTGGAGAGTTGTTTACAGGGTATAAAGTTTCAGTTTTGTAAGATAAAAACCTTGTGGAAATCTGTTGTAGAACAATTTGAGTATGCTTACCATTACTGAACTGTACCCTTAAAACTGATAAAGGTGGTGAATTGTATGTGATATATATTTTGCCACAATTAAAAATTTTTAAAAATCAGGAGTAATCACACAGAAATTTAGATATGTAGCTTTTCCTGAAAAAAATCAGAAACTTTTGGCAACTGTAGGACATCCACACACTTCCCCAGTTTTCCAGTTTCTAGCTATCCTCCTTTATCAGTTTGTCTGTCTGGCTGTCTGAATTCGTGAATGGCAACCATGCCAAATATCCAAGTCTGAAGCCATTTCTCTGGGCCTCCTTAGCCCCAATCAGAGAGCACAGCAAAATCAGCTGCATTATAAATATCTCTTTACTTGCCTCCCAATTAAACTGAGAGGCAACTATGACAATGTTTGTTGTCTTTTAAATGCATAGCCTGAATTCCCAGAGCAATGCCTGGTTAAAACAGGGTAACTAAAATGTTTGCTCAAGAAAAAGATTTAAAAAAAATATTTTAGGAATCTGATAAATTGCAGGATGTAAAGAAAATATGACAAAATAATCTAAGTATATTACAAGTAAGGTGGTGACTTTCTTTGGAAATGAGGGGAATCTAACAAATGGCAAAGAAACTATCAGCACTATACAGTAGCCTCTCTGATCCATGGTTTGAATTGTGCTGCTATAAACATTCTAGTGAAGATGTCTTTTTTATAGAATATCTTTTGTTCTTTTGGGTAGATGCTCAGTAATGGGATTCCTGGATCAAATGGTAGATCTACTTATAGCTCTTCGAGGTATCTCCATATTGCTTTCCAAAGAGGTTATACTAGTTTGCAGTCCCACCAGCAGTATAGGAGTGTTCCTGTCTCTGCATCCACGCCAACATTTATTGTTTTGGGACTTTTTGATAAAGCCAGTTCTCACTGGAGATAAGTGATATCTCCTTGTGGTTTTGATTTGCATTTCCATGATGATTAGAGATGTTGAGCATTTTCTCATATGTTTGTTGGCCATTAGTCTATCTTCTTTTGAAAGTTTCTGTTCATGTCCTTTGCCCACTTTATGACAGGGTTGTTTTATTTTTCCCTACTGATTTTTCTGAGTTCTATATAGATTCTAGTTATTAGTCCTTTATCTGATGTGTAATGTGAATCTTTTCTCCCATTCTGTAGGTTGTCTGTTTGCTCTTGTGATAGTTTTCTTGGCTGTGCAGAAGCTTTTTAATTTGATCAGATCCCATTCATTTATTTTTGTTATTGCTCTGATTGCCTTTGGGGTCTTCTTCATAAATTCTTTGCCTAGGCCAATGTCCATAAGAGTTTTACAAACATTTTATTCTAGAATTCTCATAGTGTCAAACCTTAGGTTTAAGTCTGTTGTCCACCATGAGTTGATTTTTGTGAGAGGTGAAAAGTGTGGATCCTATTTCAGTCTTCTACATGTGGCTATCCAGTTTTCCCAGCACCATTTATTGAATAAGAATTCTTTTCCCCAGTGCATGTTTTTGTTTACTTTGTCAAAGATTAGATAGCTATATGAGCATGGTTTTATATCTGGGTTCTCAGTTATGTTCCATTGGTCTATGTCCCTGGACTTATGCCAGTCCCATGCTCTTTTTGTTACTATAGCCTTGTAGTATAGTTTGAAGTCTGGTAAATTGATACTTCCCAGTTTGTTCTATTTGCTTAAGATTGCTTTTGCTATACAGGGTCTTCTCTGGTTCCTTAAGAAGCGTAGAATTATTTTTTCTAGATCTGTGACAAATTATGTTGATATTTTAATAGGGATTGCATTGAATCTTTAGATCACTTTGGGTAGTATACACATTTTAACAACATTGATTCTGCTGACCCATGAGCATGGTATGGTTTTCCACCCGTTTATGTCCTCTGCTATTTCCTTCCTCAGTGTTTCATAGTTCTCCCTGTAGAGGTCTTTTACCTCCTTAGTTAAATATATTCCTAGGTACTTTATTTTCTTTGTTGCTATTGTGAAGGGTATTGAGGCTTTGCTTTGGTTCTCAGTTTCACTGTTGTTGACATATAGGAATGCTACTGATTACTTTACATTGATTTTGTAAAGTGAGACTTTGTTGAATTTATTAATTCCAGTAGTCTCATAGCAGAATCTTTGGAGTTTTCTAGGTATACTATCATATCATCAGCAAAGAGAGAGAGTTTGATATGTTCTGACCTCATTTAGATGCCCTTGATTTGCTTCTCTTGTCTGATTGCTCTGGCTAAGATTTTCAGCATTATGTTGAATAGAAGCAGTGATCAAGGGCAACCTTGTCTGGTTCTAGTTATAAATGGGAATGATTTCAGTATTTCCCCATTCAGTATGATGTTGGCTGTGGATTTGTCATATATGGCTCATATCATTTTTAGGTAAGTCCTGTCTATGCTTGTTTTATCAAGCATTCTTATCATAAAAGGGTGTTGCATTTTGTTGAATGCTTTTTCTGCATCTATTGAGAAGATCATATGGTCTTTGTTTTTTCTTCTCTTTATGTGGTGAATTACATTTATCAATTTTTGTATGTTGAACCATCCCTGCATCTCTGGGATAAAGCCCACTTGGTCGTGATGGATTATTTTTTGATAAGCACCTGAATTCGCTTTGCTAGTATTCTGTTGAGAATTTTTGCAGCTATATTCATAAGGGATATTGGTCTGTAGTTTTCTTTTCTTTTTGTGTCCTTTCCTGGTTTTTGTATCGGGTCTTGTTGGTTTCAAAAATGTGTTGTGGAGGATTCCTTGCTTCTTGATGTTGTGAAATAATTTCTACAGGATAGGCACCAGTTCTTTGTAGGTCTGGAAAAATTGGGGTGTGAAACCATCTGGTCCGGAACTTTTCTTTTTAGGAAGGTTTTTCATTGCTGTTTCAATTTCAATACTTGATATTGGTCTGGTCAGGAATTCTGTTTCTTCCTGACAGATCCTGGGGAGGCTGTTTCTTTGTTCATTTCCTCCACATTTTCTGGCTTATGTGCCTAGAGGTTTTTATAGTATTCATAGATGATATTTTGTATCTCCATGGCATGAGTTGTAATTTCTCTTTTTTCATTCCTGATAGAGCTTATTAGAGTTCATTCTTTTCTGCTTTTCATGAATTTACTTAAAGGCATGTCAATTTTGTTTATTTTTTCACAGCACCAAATTGTTGTTTTATTAATCTTCTATATAGTTTTTGTTGTTGTTATCAATTTCATTTAGTTCTGTTCTGATCTTAGTTATTTCATTTCTTCTGCTGGCTTTGGGGTCCATCTCTTCATCTTTTTCCAGTTCTTTGAGACAATTCATTAGATTGTTTATTTGTGATCCTTCTGTCTTTTTGATGTAGGCATTTATGAAAATAAATTTTCCTCTCAGGACTGCTTTAGCTGTGTCCCACAGATTTTGATAACTTTTGCCTCCTTTGTCATATATTTCAAACAATCTTTTGATTTCCATTTTGATTTCCTCATTAATGTAATGTTCGTTTAGTAGAAGGTTTTTTATTTTCCATGACTTTGTGTAGAGATGAGAATTTTTTGGGGTTGATTTTGAATTTTATTCCCCTGTGGTCTGAGAAGATGCATGGTATAATTTCTATGTAAAACATTTTTTGACATGATTTGTAGCCTAGGATATGGTCTATCTTAGAGAATGTCCCATGACCTGATGTGAAAAAGGTATATACAATGGTTTTGGGGTAGAATGTTCTATAAATGTCAGTTAAGCCCATTTGTTCTAGAGTTGTGTATAAGTCCATTCATTCTTTGTTTATTTTCTGTTTGGAGAATCTGTCCTTTTCTGTCAGAAGGGTGTTGAAGCCTCCTACTGTGGTGCTTCTGTTTATCATTTTGTTTAGATCAAGTAGGATTTGCTTTATGAATATGTGTGCACCAGAGTTAGGTGCATAAATAATTAGAATTTTAAGTTTCCTGTTGAATTCAACCCTTCACCATTATATGGTGACCATCTTTATCATTCATTACTTTTGTTGATAAGAAGACTAAGTTATCTAAAATCAGAACTGCTGTGCTAGCTCTCTTTTGGCTTTCATTTCCATGAATTATTATTTTTCATCCCTTCACCTTGAGTCTGAATACATTCTTCTGGTTCATATGTATTTCATGAGCACAACAGATTCTTGGTTGTGTATATTTATCCATTTGGCCAGCCTATGTCTCTTTAGTGGGCAGTTAAAGCCATTTACATTTATTGAGAGTATTGATATGTAGGGGAGATTTCTGTTTTTCCTGTTGAGTTGAACTTGTTGCTTTGTTTTCTCTTTTGAGCCATTGTGGTATATGGCCTTTGACCTTTAGCTTTGGGGTTTTGTTTGTTTGTTTGTTTACATTCATGAGTGTTTATTGTGCTGATCCGTGTGTAACACAGTTTTGAGTACTTTCTGGAGGGCTTGTCTTGCCTTGGTGAATTCCCACAGTCTTTGCTTATCCGAGAATGTCTTGATTTCTTTTCATATACAAACTTAGTTTTGCGGGTTACAAGATTCTAGGCTGGGCATTATTCTGTTGGAGAAGAGTGAGAATGGGGCCCCAGTCTCTTCTTGCTTGTAAGGTTTGAGTTGAGAAGTTTGGCGTTATTCGGATGGGCTTTCCTTTCTGTGTTACCTGCATCTTTCACCTTACAGAGCTTAAGAGGGCCTCTTTGGTGATTGTTTTGTTCAGTATGATGACTATGTGTTGTGGTGTCTTCCTGTTTACAGTCATTCTCCATGGAGACCTTTGAGTTTCTTGTACCTGAATATCTAGATTTTTAGCAAGGTCAGGGAAATTTTCCTCTAGTATATCCTCAAAAAGCTTATCCAATTTTGTGTATTTTCTTCTTTACCCTCCAGAATGCTGATAAGTTTCATGTTAGACTTCTTTACATAATGCCACTTTTCTTGTAGGATTTGCTCTTTTCTCTTATTTCTCTGCTTTATCTCTGTTACTGACTTATTTAACTGAAAGATGTTATCTTCAATCCCTGAGATTCTTTCTTCTGTTTGATCTACCCTGTTGTTGAGGCTTTCCACTGTGTTTTATACTTCCTTGAATAAATTCTTCATTTCCAGGAGTTCTGTTTGATTTTTCTTTAATATTTCAATATCTTTAGTGAATTTTTCTTCTAAGTCCTGGATTTTCTTTTGTGGTTTCTTTGTGTTGGTTATCCATTTTTTCTTGCATATCATTGAGTTTTCTTACAATCCATTTTCAAACTTCTTCTGTCATTTTAGTGTTCTGCATTTGGTTGATCTCCATTGTTAGAGAGCTGGAGTTCTCCTTTGGGGGTGTGCTTTCCATTTGATTCTTCATACTTCCAGATTTCTTTCACTGATTCCTTCCCATCTTGATCAGCTGTTGTTTCCCATGTTTTGGTTTGCATTTGGAAAATGACAGGCCCTGTTTAGACTCTGCGCCAGTAGGTGATATTTAGGAGCAAGGCAGATTGCAGCTGCTGCCTACCAGTTTGGATGTTTTTGCTTCTATGGTTCCTTAATCTGTCACTGGGGGTGGGGGGGCGGGGAGCCTCTAATATGTTGTTCAGGGTTCTTCTGCCACAGTGGGGAAGCTGCTTTTGATGGAAGGGGTTATTTGGTGTAACTGCTGTGGCCTCTGGCCAGGATTTTCCTTCTCTCACTGCGAGCCCCACTGTTGGCAGCTGACTGGATGTCGAATTCCAGTCCTACAGTTATGATCCTATTGGATGACCGAAGCCCATCTGATGAGCAGAAACACTGGGCTGTCAACTATTGATCTGCACCAAGGCCCTGCATATTCATGCCAGTCATACAGTGAAAGTGGCTTTCCTTTCTCTCCCTACCTCCAGGTGAGAGCCTTCCATGTTCGGTGTGAAAGTTGCTAGCAGGGGAACATGTGGTGCCCCAGTCCACCCAGTGCCCCAGCGTCTTTATGTCCCACAGGTGTTAGGCTCCCACGACTGGGGACGTATTCAAAATTTACCCATCAACACGGGCCTCTCTAATCGACCATAGGTCATTGAAGGTTGGAGGTTGTCGTGAGAGTCTCCAGGTTTTGGGGAAGGGGGCTGCCCGACACTGTAGTGCACCACAGTATCTGGGTTGTGGACCCCAAAAATGGCGGTGGCTAGCACTGGGGCAACTGTTCAGGAGATGGAAGATGCCAGATTGGGGAGATGAGTCATCAGGACTACCCGTTGTCTCTTTTGTGTCACCCTCCTGCAATCTCACACCTGTCCGGCAGGGGGTCTTGTTTTTTCTGATCTGCCCTGAGCCAGCCTATTCGCCTGTAGCGGTGTCCAGGATAGAGTCCCCTTTTTAGTGTTCACCTCCGTTATTTTGGTCCCGCTGAATGCCTGAGGTGAGGTGCCTGTCTCCTAACTTCATCCAGCGGTAGCTCAGACCAGTGCCTCCCTGACCCGTGCAGTCCTGGCAGAGAACTCCGGGGAGTTCAAGATGTTTCCCGCTATTGTCCTCTCCACAGAGCCCAATTTCTCCTGAAGTGATTTTGCACAAATGTCAGGCAGGTCCCTGTCTATATGGGTGTGGAGGTCACTGGGGAAGCAGGTTGTTCTGTGGGTCTGATTTCACTGCACTCAGGGGCCAGGTGGGCACAGCCATCCCACGTTCTATTCTCTCTTGTTTATCTCGCACTCTCCAGACTTCGTGATCCTATCTCCCATTCACCTTTTTTTTTTTTTTCCTTTGTTGTGTGTCCCACGCTGTTTCTCTGCTGTTTTACATCGCTGTTCTTTCAGGACAGCGATCCAGTCCGGCATAGCAGACTGAGTTCTACACCTCTTTCTCTGGGAGCAGGAAGCCATGAGGTCACCTTTACTCCACCATTTTCCAAACTCCACTTGCCACTCCTTAAGTGTGGGCAATGCACAGTGACTTCCAAGGAACACAGTATGTAAATCTGGGGCAGAGGTTGAAATTCTAGGGTGTAGAAACCTCACAATACCTCCTCAGCCAGTTGATCAAGCACAATGTCAACAATGAGAGTCATGTGGATGGTATACACCCTTGATGAGGAACGTGACACTTCATTTCTGTGGTCTTCTCTCCCAAATCACACAAACCTAGTCTAATTATGAGAAAAAGATCCTAACATTTCTAATCCAGGAATATACTACAAAGTACCTGACTGTACTCCTCAAAAACTGTTACTGTCCTTGAAAACAATAAAATTTGAAGAAACTGTCACAACCAAGAGGAGCCTTAAAATATACTACAATTAAATGTAATGTGATCCTGGACCTGAAAATAGACATTAGGGAAAAAACTAAGGAAATCTGAATGAACCGTGGACTTTGGTTAATAAGAACACATTAACACTGGCTCATTAACTGTGGCAGGTATACCACAGTGTTGTGAGATGTTATGGGAAACATGATGTGAGGTATGTGGGGACTCTCTGTACTCCCTTTTCAATTTTCTGTGTATGTAAAACTGTTCTAGCATAAAAGTTATATCTTTAAAAATCAGAATAAGTTAATATTTACAATGATCTCATTTTTCTTTCTTCATTTTGTTTACTTAGCTCTTTGAGAGTGAGTCATTTCTCTTTTTTCAAAGCCTTGTGTATTAACATAATGACAATAATTAGTACACATACAGGTATAGTGAATGAAATACTGAAATATCCTCTGTACCTCAGTCTAGGCTGCCCTAGTAGTCTAAGTTTTCCTCCTTCCCTGTGGATCTTTCTTCCTTCTTTTCTGTTTCCTAGTGATTCCAACAGCTTTTATATTCTAATGGCATAACTGCTCTTTTACCAGATTAAAAAAGGAACCTCTAGAACTAAGCCCATGGTCCACTGATTTTTAAAATATGATTTTACTTTTCCCAAACAGAACCATGAAATTACATATGGATCAAAAGGATTTGGATATACATCTACCATTTTAAAAACCTCCCCTTAAAATGTTCTTTGGACTCTGTTTCATCCTTAATACATTTCTACACATGCTTGCTTTAGGATTATTTCACTGTCATTCTTTAATTACAGGTTCTTGGATTTCTGTTTATCTTTCATACATCTTTCCAATTGTAGATTTCTAAATTAGATATAAAATTTTATAAGATTAAAGTTTTTCCCTGTTCTGAAATTCCCTGGTTATTATTGGCTATTCCCTCTAACCACTGAAACAGCTTCCTAATGATCAGTTTTTGTTTTTGTGTTTCAATTTGAGGATTTCTGGGATAACGCCTCTCATTTTCTCTAATTTATAAACTATATCCATTAAAAATATATTTTAAAATTTTACTTTCTTTCTCTTTTCCTGAGTTAAGTAGTGTGCCTGTGTGGTTGAAACAGTCTTTGTTTTCCTTTGGGATTCATTTTATTTTAAACAGCTATGTTATTTAAATGTTGAGGACTTTCTAGAGTTTGTCCTTGAGATGAGAAAGTGAATGAGTGCATATGATCAGATACTTCTATTTCATTGGAATTCCATATGTTTATTCTATCATTGTATTGAATAAAATATATCTGCTATAGGAATGCATATAAGTCCCATAATAAAGCATTTCTTATGAAATTATTATTTAAATTAATCTAAATATTTTTTCTAGTAATGAAAGATACTATTTGTTAAGTAAATATAAAGTACCAAGCACTTCTCTCAACATTTTGTTGGTAGTAAAACATCTAATCTTCATAAACCTGTTAGGTAGATATGACTATTACTGTTATTTTACAGGTGAAAAGATGTATTGCAGAGAGATTAAATCAATTGCCCAGGGTTATACAGCTGGCAAATTGTGGAAATAGAATTCAAACAAATAAAATCTAGCTCCAGAGCCCAAATTTTAACATGTACATGCCATTTAAAGTCAGTAGTTTGGGGATTATTTTGTTTTAATAATCTTTCTTCTGAGAATATAATGGGAATGAAAATTCTTGGGTTTTTTTTCCACAAAAATATTGTAGAGCTTGGGCATTGAGGGACTTTTGTGGTTATCTAGCTTTTGTGTGAATGTGAATCTCATCTGATGCCAAGCATCTGATGGCATTTGTAAGTGTTCCCAATGTGTGGTGTGTAGTGTGTTCACAGGAAATGCTTTCTCTCCTGCAGAATTCAAAGTGGATTTCTTAGTGCCCGTCTTTTGCCTATGTCCCCATTGGGGGAAATTCTTGGCTTCTTTCTTTTTCCCATCCACACTTTCCTCCACCTTCTTAATGTCCCTCATGCTTCATTTAGCCCACATCTGAAAATAATTTGGTTTCATATGGCATGAGCTTCGTACCTCCTGGCTTTATTACAGCACCCTAGAGAGTGCCTTCCTCTCTGCATTCAAAGGAGAGTCTTGTCTTTGATCTGGCACGCGTGTGGATCCAGAGGCTACCACCATCCTTCTCTTCAGCTGTCCTCCATAGCTTTCTGCCGCTGCTAATGTACATGTTGCCTCACATTCTCCCGTTGAGGTTTTCCAAGATGTCTTGGATTAAATTACCCCACTTGAAATGCCTAAATTGGTTTCTATTGACTAGATCCTGACAATTACAAATGATTATCTATATTTCAAATTTTCCTGAGCTTCTAGTGAATGCTGCTGGATGCTTCATTGTAGAAGTTAAGTAAGTGTTAGTTGATTAGGATAATAAATTGGATGAGGAAAGATATAAAAATATAGTAAATACATTATTAACTGTGGAGATGATAAAATAGTAAGAGCTTGTCTAACTGAGGCTAGAGCCCCTCTGGCTATAATTACATCTTAAAATATAGTACCTATAAATTTATTTAATTTGTAAATCATAAGATTAATACTCAAAACTTTCCTTTTTTGTTTGTTTGTTTTTTGTTTCCTTTTATTTCATCATATAATGGGGGTACAAATATTGTTAGAGTTAAATACATTGCCCCTACCACCCCTCCACACATGTCAGAGCTTCAAGTGAGTCCAATCCCCAGGTGACGCGCACGGCTCACATTATGTAACTCTACACTTCTTCCCCCCTCCTGCCTGCCTTCCATCTGACAAAACATTTTTTTTTTTTACATTTTGGATACATTGTATAACTTTGCCTCTCC
>VBSM01001124.1:2902355-2912973 GCA_008086735.1 Cheirogaleus medius
AAGAAATCAGCGAAGGAACTCTGGAAATATGAAAACTCAAATGGAAAGCACACCGCCAAAAAGGAACACCAGCCCCTTAGAACTGGACGTCAACGAAAATCAGACCACTAAAATGACAGAAGAAGAATTTTGAGCGTGGATTGTAAGAAAATTCAATGACTTGCAAGAACAAATGGATAACCAATATAAAGAAAACGCAAAAAGATTCCAGGACCTGGAACAAAAATTCACTAAAGAAATTGAAATAGTAAAGAAAAATCAAACCAAACTCCTGGAAATGAAGAATCAATTCAAGGAACTACAAAACACAGTGAAAAGCCTCAAGAACAGGGTAGATCAAACAGAAGAAAGAATCTCAAGAGATTGAAGATAATATGTTCCAATTAAATGAATCAGTCACAGAGATAGAACAGAGAAAGAAGAGAAAAGAGCAAAGCCTACAAGGGATGTGGGTTTATGTGAAGAAACCTAATGTGATGGTTATAGGGTTACCCGAAGGGGAAGAAGAAAACAATCAAGGGTTAGATAAGCTATTTGAAGATATAATAGAGGAAACTTTCCCAGGCCTTGCTAAAAATATCGATATACAAGTTCAAGAAGCACAACGGACCCCTGAGAGAGTCAGTGCAAACAGGAAGATGTCCGATATGTAGTCATCAGACTGACCAAAATATAAACTAAAGAGGCCGTTCTACGAGCTGTAAGACGAAAGAAGCAAGTAACATACAAAGGAAAGCCAATCCATATAACGCCAGACTTCTCTACAGAAACATTGCAAGCAAGGAGAGACTGGGGCCCCATGCTCACTCTTCTGAAACAGAATAATGCCCAGCCTAGAATCTTATTCCCTGAAAAACTAAGTTTTGTATACAAAGGAGAAATCAAGACATTCTCAGATAAGCAAAGACTGAGGGAATTCACCAAGACAAGACCAGCCCTTCAAGAAGTACTCAAAACAGTGTTACCCACGGATCAGCACAATAAACACTCACGAATGTAAATCTATGCAAATGCTAAAGATCAAAGCCCGGATACCACAATGGCTCAAGAGAGAAAACAAAGCAACAAAGTTCAACCCATCAGAATGAACAGAAATCTGTCCCACCTATCAGTTCTCTCAATAAATGTGAATGGTTTGAACTCCCCATTCAAGAGACATATGCTGGCCGAATGGATAAAAAAATACAAGCCAAGTATCTGCTACCTTCAGGAAACACATCTAACTTGCAAGGATGCAGTTAGACTAAAGGTAAAGGGGTGGAAAACAATATTTCAAGCAAATGGAAGCCAAAAGAAAGCTGGAGTGGCAGTGCTGATTACAGATAACTTAGTTTTTAAATCAACAAAAGTAATAAAAGACAAAGAAGGTCACTATATAATGGTGAAGGGTACAGTTCAACAAGAAGACATAACAATTCTAAATATATATGCATCCAACCTAGGTGCACCCAGATTCATAAAGCAAACTCTACTTGATCTAAACAAATGGATAAACAAGAACACCATAATAGTTGGAGACTTTAACACCCCACTGACACACCTCTGGCTAGACTAATGAAAAGCAGAAAAGAAAAATCTCTAATATGCTCCATCAGGGACAATAAAGAAGAAATTACAATGGATGCCATGGAGATACAAGATATAATTTACGAATATTACAAAAACCTCTATGCACACAAACTGGACAATGTGGAGGAAATGGACAATTTCTTAGAAACTCACAGCCTCCCTAGGCTCAACAAGGAAGAAATAGAATTCCTGGACAGACCAATATCAAATACTGAAACTGAAACAGCAATAAAAACCTTTCCTAAAAAGAAAAGTCCTGGACCAGATGGTTTCACACCCAAATTTTACCACACCTACAAAGAGAACTATTGCCTATCCTGCAGACATTATTCCACAACATCGAGAAGGATGGAATCCTCCCCAACACATTTTATGAAGCGAACATAACCCTGATACCAAAATCAGGAAAGGATGCAACAAAAAAAAATAAAACTACACACCAATACCCTTATGAGTTAGATGCAAAAATTCTCAACAAAATCCTAGCCATCCGAATCCAGGTGCTTGTCAAGAAAATAATCCATCACAACCAAGTGGGCTTCATCCCAGCAGGGATGATTTAACATACGCAAATCTATAAATGTAATTCACCATATAAACAGAAGCAAATACAAAGATCATATGATCCTCTCAATAGACACATAAAAAGCATTTTACAAACTTCAACACCCTTTTATGAGAAGAACGCTCAACAAAATAGGCATAGACAGGGCTTACCTAAAACTGATACAAGGAATATATGACTAACCCACAGCCAATATCAGATTGAATGGGGAAAAATTGAAAGCATTCTCACTTAGAACTGGAACAAGACAAGGTTGCCCACTATCTCCACTTCTATTCAACATAGTGCTGGAAGTCTTGGCTATAGCAATCAGACAAGAGAGCAGAATTAAGGGCGTCCAAATGGGAGCAGAAGAGATCAAACTGTCACTCTTTGCTGATGACATGATATTATACCTAGAAAACCCAAGGATTCAACCAAGAGACTCCTTGTATTGATAAATGAATTTGGTAAAGTCTCAGGATACAAAATCAATACACAGAAATCAGAAGCATTCATATACGCCAACAACAGTAAAAGTGAGAACCAAATCAAAGACTCAATTCCCTTCAAAATAGCAACAAAGAAATTAAAGTGCGAAGGAATATATTTAAGTAAGGAGGTAAAAGACCTCTACAGGGAGAACTATGAAACACTGAAGAAGGAAATAGCAGCAGATGTAAACAGGTGGGAGAATATACCATGCTCATGGGTTGGCAGAATCAACACTGTTAAAATTTCTATACTACCTAAGGTGACCTACAGAGTCAATGCAATCCCTATCAAAATAACATCTTCATTTTACACAGACATAGAAAAAATAATTTTATGCTTTGTATGGAACCAGAGAAGACCTAGTATAGCAAAATCAGTCCTAAGCAATAAAAACAAAATGGGAGGCATCAATTTACCAGACTTCAAACTTTACTACAAAGCTATAGTAATTAAAAGATTGTATTGGCACAAGAACAGAGACATTGACCAGTGGAACAGAACTGAGAACTCAGATATAAAACCATCCTCATATAGCCAACTAATCTTCGACATAGCATACAAAAACATACACTGGGGAAAAGAATCCTTATTCAATAAATGGTGCTGGTAAAATTCGATAGCCACATGTAGAAGACTGAAACAGAACCCACACCTTTCACCCCTCACAAAACATCAACTCACGCTGGGTAACAGACTTGAACCTTAGGTGTGAAACTATTAGAAGTCTAGGGAAAAATGTTGGAAATACTCTTCTAGACGTTGGCCTAGGCAAAGAATTTATGAAGAAGACCTCAAAGGCAATCACAGTAGCATCAAAAATAAATAAATGGGACCTGATCAAATTAAAAAGCTTCTGCACAGCCAAAGAAACTGTCCAGAGAGCAAACAGACAACCCAC
The DNA here is from genome assembly GCA_008086735.1 of Cheirogaleus medius. Classification (NCBI taxonomy): domain Eukaryota; kingdom Metazoa; phylum Chordata; class Mammalia; order Primates; family Cheirogaleidae; genus Cheirogaleus; species Cheirogaleus medius. The sequence continues at coordinate 2,905,862 of VBSM01001124.1, forward strand.
AGAATGGGAGAAAATTTTCGAAAGCTACACATCCGATAAAGGGCTGATAACTAGAATTTATTTAGAACTCAGGAAAATCAGCAAGGAAAAATCAAACAACCCTATCAAAAAATGGGCAAAGGACATGAACAGAAATTTTTCAAAAGAATAATGGCCCACAAACATATGAAAAAATGCTCAACATCTCTAATCATCAGGGAAATGCAAATCAAAACCACAATGAGATATCACTTATCTCCAGTTAGAATGGCCTTTATCAAAAAGTCCCCAAACAATAAATGTTGGCGTGGATGTGGAGAGATAGGAACACTCCTACACTGCTGGTGGGACTACAAACTAGTTCAACCTCTGTGGAAAGCAATATGGAGATACCTTAAAGTGATACAAGTAGATCTACCAGTTGATCTAGCAATTCCACTACTGATCATCTACCCAAAAGATCAAAAGTAACTTTATGAAAAAGACACCTGCACTCGAATGTTTATAGCACCACGATTCACAATTACAAAGTTGTGTAAACAACCCAAGTGCCCATCAATTCATGAAAGGATTAATAAAATGTGGTATATGTATACCATGGAGTACTATTCAGCTTTAAGAAACAATGGTGATATAGCACCTCTTGTATTTTCCTGGATACAGCTGGAACCCATTCTACTAAGTGAAGTAGCTCAAGAATGGGAAAACAAGCACCACATGTACTCACCAGCAAATTGGTATTAACAGATCAACACCTAAGTGGACATGTAGGAATAACATTATCAGGTGTTGGGCAGGTGGGAGGGTAGAGGAGGTGATGTGTATATACAAACACAATGAGTGAGATGTGCCACGTTTGGGGGATGGTCACACTTGAAGCTCTGACTCGAGGGGGATGGGGGCATGTGTAATATACGTAACCTTAACATTTGTACCCCCATAATATGCTGAAAAAAACCCCTGCTATATAGTACTGAAATAATTAGACGAGATATAATTTTGGTATAAAAATATTAACAACATAAAGAATCCGCAACACATTAATAATGTGTAAAGTGTTCCTTTCACATTGACCCAGGTTTGAAGGTTTGGTCAAGGAGGGTTTTATATTGTTTACCAAAATATATTTGGTTGATCAGAAAAAAAATATATTGTGCGGTTTAAGAATTGAGTAGTAAAATATTTTGACTTTTAGAATCAGCTTATATTTAACAATATGTAACATTTCATTCAAAGAGTTTCAGGTTTGAAAATGAGAGATACACAGCTTTTTTTTCATCTGACATAGCTCAAATACTACATAAGAGACACAAAACCATAATTATAATTATCATTATTTTTAATTAACATACAACTTTTGAATATCCAATGTACATACATCATCCTCTTGTATACAAATGTCAGCTTCTTCCCATGAAGAATTTATTGTTTGAGGTGCCTGTACCCACAGAATAGACCAATAATAATTTGAAGGCACAAAAGATCAACATACAATATAAGGTGTCATCAGATTCCATGACAGACATTATATAACATATGCTTTATTTGTAGATTTCTACATTATCTCCCTATAGTTAATTGTGCTCTGTATATTTAAGGAATGTGAACTCTTAGGCTTAGTTGGTAGCAATTAGCTCTGACTACATCAAATGAAATAAAAAATCTTTGCTCTTTTCCTATGCTGAAAAACCCCTGAGATTGTATATCCAGGACAAGAAGCCTACACTTTGGTCTTTGTATTACTCTAGACTTAATGAAAGAAATCATAGCATTCATCTGAGATTTTTCCTCATCAATAATTGGAATAAAGTCATGCATTCCTACTTACATCAAGGAAACATGTCTACGAATTCCTTTTACATCTCTTTCACAAATCAGAATCCAAGAGACGACATGCTTTATTGCCCTTTAATGGCTTCCCTTAAAGTGCAATATTGGTTATCAATCAGTTTTGTGATTTCTGCAGTCACGGATGTAAGAAGGTCAATTCTAGCAGTGAGCAGAAACCGGGCTGGTCCTAGATTTTCAGCCCTGCGTGCAACATGTTACAGACACATTTATTCAGTCCCTGGTTTATGAAGCTAAGATAGGAACAGAATCAGCAGAGTTGTAGCCATTTCCCAGTCCAGTGATCTGACAAATTGTTGGCCCCATCTATGTGTCAAGATGTCTTTCTCCTGCTTCCTCTTTCTCTCACTTAGTTATAGTTAAGGAGGAGTTCTGTCCGGGAGCACTACTACTCCAGTTGCTATGGAGACCACAGCAATAGCACATATGGAAGTTAAAGCAGCTCTTTTTCCTCCTCTTATTACTAACAAACATCAACTCTTGTCTTACTGGAGACTTCAGACATGACTAAGGCAGATGGAGGGAGACTGAGGGAATTTCAGAGACATGAGGGGATACATTTTTAATGCTCCATATGGGCAGGGAGCCCAGCTGTCCCTCTTCCCACCACCCTACCACCTGCTTTGCAAAAGAATTGCTCATGAGCATTACAATCAGTAGTTTTCTTTAACGCGGTTTCATGTGGACTCTTATTTATGAGTTCGCACACTCCCAGTGAATACCCATCCTTCTAAAATCTCTAACCTAACGTAAACCATCTCAATCTTATGTCTCAAATAGGTAGCTGAAAGATTTCTGAAATCGGCAATCATTTATTTCAATTCATTTAAAGAGATGGAGCTTAAATTCGCTGTTCCTACACCATTGCTGTGAGATCACAGAGATGCATGGATTCCCAGATAGCCTCTGATAAAATAAAATTATGAGACACGCAGGGGCTAATATACTGGCACCAGACTGTGCTTACCATATCGTCATTGATATCTCAACTCCTCTGGGTTGAGATGATGAGGTGTTTGGTTTGGAGAGGAATGAGGATGAGGCTGAGATCTGTGCATGAGGCCCATGGCATGAACATGGAGATTTCCCAAAAGTTTTTTTTCTTTTTCTTTTTTAATGTCATTCATGTACCAGGTGATGGGTTCATCCGTTGGAATTCTGTTAAAAAAGAAGTAGGGCTACAAGTAGAAAAGTAGACTACAGAGATGACTGAGATAACAAAATAGAAAGACCATAATTTTACAATTTTTAAAGGGTTAACCTTAGATATTCTCACTAATTTTCATAAAGGTAAGATGGGGACATAAATTACTTCCAACTATGTATTAAATATTGAGCAATCTCATAAAGTGCATGTATCTGGTGCAATTTGATAAGCATCTTAATGGCTTTTACAATTATTATGTTGGACAATTTTGTGAATGGCAGAAGGCTGAAATTTAAAGTGATTATTAAGTAATAGAATGGATATGTGTTTTTTCATGTATTTAGCAACATGTAAAGCAGACTATTTTCTCTCTACTCATTTAATACATTATATTTGGGACATACAGATCTATTTTTAAGGGCTTATAATTACTGGACTCCCAAAGAAACCACTGTTTTCCCATGGCAGGACAGCTGTGTTTGTTGCTGTGCAGACTCAGTTACCATGAAGGAGCTGACACGGCCCACTCAGTGCTGTCCCTAACAATGCTGCTAATGGTAACCGAGTATTTATACTGTACTCAATGTGCATCACAGGGGTGGCACTTAAATTTCAGAATGACGTATTTAAATGACTCATGCAACAGACTGAAATGACAGTATATGCCAGGGAACAGTGTAAGCAGTTCTAAAATATTTACTTCTTAGTTCTATTTTGTGCAAGCATCTTGTGATAATATACATAAACAAATATTTAGCAACTGTATTCTGCAGCTGCGAATCTAATGTGGGTGCGATAGCGTTTAGCTTTGTTTTTCAGATCTTGATAATTTATTATGCTTGAGATAATCTTATACTGAATTCTATAAAAGTAAGCAAAAGTGTTATGATTTCTCTCTTTTTCTTCATGAATTCTACTTAAATATGGTACATGATTTATAAGCTAAACCATATAGCTGTGGTTTTACGATTATGAATTTAGAGTAAATATATTTGTTAAGTTATTTCCATGTGGTTTTATCTAATATTATCATTTGTATGAGACCTTAGTTAAACACTCTGGATTCTCTTAGATATGGAGCTGTTTGTAACTATGTATAGGAAATATGCTATAACCTTTTCAGCCTGTAAAAGATGTGTTTTCTTCCCCTTCCCCCACTATTCAAACCAAATATGATTTATTTAATGTGCAATGACAGCATTTTGTAAATATACTGTCTATTATTGAAGGAAGATAGAGGAACATTCAAACAAAGGGGTCTGTTTTAAGTATTTTAGGGCCTCAACAAATATTTGATTACATTTAATGTGATTCTGTGTTTGCATATTATCTACTTCTGTAGTTATATAACATCTACTCTGCTATCATCTGTCTCCTCCTCTTGAAAATGACAGCAAGCTATATCTTGTTCACAGATGTATTTAAAGAGCCTAGCAGAATACCTGGCTGATAAAGTGTCTTTATTCAATAGTTTGAGTAAATAAATTTAATAAACTCAATATAAAAAGGCAACCAAAAATTATCCTAAATGTTAAAACAATAAAATTGTGTCAATTAAGATCAGGTAGTAGACAAATTATGACCACTATCACTATTATTTTTCAACAATATTTTATGAGTTCTAACAAATACAATAAAACAAAAATTTTGCTGTATAAATACAATTACTTTTACAAATATTGAGGACAATCTTAACTGGAGCATGCCAGAGATTTTGTTCTAGTCCTAATGTTCTCACAGCTTTCATTAGGAATTCCTGCTGCTCAATCTGACCACACATCCTTTCAGAATCTTCAAGGGAAGGGGGTAAATATATATATATGTATATAATATATATATTATATATATGTTTAGCGTGTTGATGAATCAATACTATTGATAATAATTTCCTGATATTTACTCAGGCCTACTGTTTTTAAATAAAACCTACTTGATCATAGCACAGTTTTATTTGTCACTTGCTGGATTCTATATGCTAGTAGTGCATTTATAACACAGTATTAGTGTATATATTCATATTAATACTGGTCTTTTATTTCTTTTCTTTATACTACTTATTTCAATCTTTATCATGAATTTTCATTTTAATTTAATAAAATAAATTGAGGAGACCAATAATTTTCTAGTGGAATCATCTCTTCTTTAAGAATGAGATAAAACTCAGTTTTACCCCTCAGTTCCTGATGCTTTATTGAAGAAATTCCTTCAATTACAAATATTAGAACCGGAATTCGCGGTACCGCAGGACAGAGAGACAGAGTCACCGAGGATGTAATTGCCAAAAAGAGTTTTATTATCTAGCTAGGGTCCAAGCCCAAGAGCACCAGCGCAGTGGTCTCTTGTGTGGGCAGGGACCCGGAATGGGGTGGGTGTAGGCTTTTTATACTTGGTGCACGTAAGCTGTTCATGCGCTGATCATGCATCTGCCCTTTACAGTGATTTGTTCTATATTTTGATCACGCAGCTGCCCGTTACAGTGATTGGTAAGCTCCTTATCTGCCGTTTTCTTCGGCCTTTCACTTGACCCTGTCCTTGATTGGTCCTAACCTGTTCCGGGTCCCAGTCGATGGGCTCTGCAATCAGCACTTTCTCCTGCATTTTGTTTCAGGCCACAATGCCCTGCGGTAAGCCGCGGTCAGCAAGCAAGCAAGCAGTAAATAAAAGCTAGAAGACAGCCGTTAGCCTAATAGCCCAGTATGCTACATCCCCCCCCCCTTCTTTTGGTTCTTACAAGCGCTCTTGCTCGTTTCCAGGGTCTTGTGTCTCTTCCATCTCTAAGTCATCTTCTTGAAACCTCACCTGCTGGTACTGCTGCTGCAGCACCATCAGCTGTACAGTATTTACCCGCTCCTTTATGAAGGTAACCAACCTGTTTAGAATACATGGCCCAAAGGTGAGGATGAGCACGAGCACTATCAGAGGTCCTAACAAAGTAGATAGCAGGGTAGTCAGCCACGAGGAGCTGTTGGACCACGACTCAAACCATCCCTCATATTGCTCACGTTCCTTTCTTCGTTTTGCTAACCCTTCTCTAACTTTTGCCATGGATTCTCGTACCACCCCTGTGTGGTCAGCATAGAAAGAACATTCTTTTCCCAGGGCGGCAAACAGACCCCTTGCTGGAGGAATATCAGGTCTAGCCCCCTGCGATTCTGTAGCACCACTTCAGACAGTGAAGTTAAAGATTTTTCTAAGTGAGAGATAGACTCTTCAATCCAGGCAATATCTTCATCAATGGCTGCCTGTAAACTATTAAAACCCTAATGTTACATTGCCAGAGACGATATGCCAGTCCCTGCTCCTATTGCCCCTAGACCAAAAAGAGTGGCTAAGGTTATGGCTGTAATAGGCTCCCTCACCTTTCTAGTCAACCCCGTGTTTTCCGTGCCCTTTGTCCATGCATTATACATGGTATTTTCCTGGTGGTAAATAACCCTAGGGAATACTAGTACCATAATGCAGTATTCTTTAGATTCATTGAAGACTGACAGGCTAAGGCACGGTGTTAGACCCGTCTTGGAGCACACCCACCATCCACTGAGCACTGGAACTATCCATTTATCTCCTCCAGTCTGATTGATAGACGGGTGGACCTTAGCACAGAACCATGCATGACTAGAGGGGACCTTTCCCAGGCATGTACCCCTTCCACTGACTGCCTGTAGTGTCAGTCCTGGGCCCTTGCAGTCCCACTCACAGGACTTAGGCGTTTTTTTCCTTGAGCAGCTGAGAGGCACGGTTATCCCCACTGCCTCATAAAAGGGGGGTATGATGTCATAGCACAACCAGCACGCTGTTGTGGCATTGGGGTCTGTGCCGTTTAGTGCCTTGTATGCAGCAGTCAGCATCTTCCATAAGGGGTTTCTGGGCCCTTGTACTCCTGGTCTCTCGGGAATTAAGGGCAATGGGGTGCTTAGCAGAGCCCTTTCTTTTGTGGGTCGCTGAGCCTCTAGCTGGGAACTATCCTGCTCTTTTCCCAGCTGAGGAATATCCTGCATTTCCCCTAGCACCAGGTTAGACCCCACAACGCCTGAGACTGGAGAAACCTCTAGTTTTAGCTGTATTACTATGACATAGCGCAGGTTTTGATAGAGATTTAGTCCCCAAGACAGTCCTGAAATCCACTGTCTGTCCCTTT